>ONZH01003830.1:0-44250 GCA_900303285.1 Rhinella marina | reverse complement strand
TACCAGGATGTCCACATAAAACAGAGCTATGGCACTCACCCAGCAGTCGCAACCGCAAATGAGCTGGCACAAATAACTTGTCATTGGGAGTACCAGTGGGAGCAAGATGTTGTCCTGCCACGATTTCAGAAGCGAGATCAGATGAGGTAGCGGCTACGATGATGTCAGCTGGCAGGATGGGCTCAGGAGGGACGTCAGGAGGCTGATACGCCTGGAAACTTCGGGATAAGGCATCGGCCTTAATGTTCTTGCTTCCGGGTCTGAAGGTAACACAAAAGTCAAAACGAGTAAAGAACAAAGCCCACCTCGCCTGTCTGGGATTCAATCGCTTAGCAGATTCCAGAAACATCAAATTCTTATGATCCGTGAGGACCGTAATGCGGTGTAATGCCCCTTCTAAAAAATGACGCCATTCCTCAAATGCCCACTTGATTGCTAGTAACTCCCTATTACCAATGTCATAGTTTCTCTCGGCAGGAGAGAACTTGCGGGAGAAGAAGGCGCATGGCTTGAGATTAGTTAAGGTGGAAGACCCCTGGGACAGTACTGCCCCCACACCATCTTCAGATGCATCCACCTCAACTACAAACGGCTTATTTTGATCAGGCTGGATTAGCACAGGAGCATCAACAAAAAACCGCTTTAGCTTTTCAAACGCTTCAATAGCTGCAGGGGACCAGTTGACTAAATCAGCTCCCTTGCGGGTCAAATCCGTAATGGGTTTGGCTATAACAGAAAAATTTTTGATAAATTTCCGATAGAAATTAGTAAAACCCAGAAATCGCTGGAGCGCCTTCAGAGAGGAAGGTCGCACCCACTCTACAATGGCCTGTACCTTACCCGGGTCCATTTTGAAGGAAAAAGGGGTGAGAATGTATCCCAAAAAGGTCACTTCCTGAACACCAAAGATACACTTCTCCCCTTTGACAAACAACTTGTTCTCACGCAACACCTCCAGCACTTGCCTGGTGTGGGATACGTGACTCTCCCAGTCTGTAGAAAAAATCAAGATGTCATCAATATAGACAATTACAAATTTTCCAATAAATGGTCTAAAAATGTCATTGACAAAATTTTGGAACACCGCAGGAGCATTACTTAACCCGAAGGGCATTACTAGGTACTCATAATGACCCTCCGGGGTATTAAAGGCAGTTTTCCATTCATCACCCTTACGGATTCTGATCAGGTTGTACGCCCCCTTCAGATCTAGCTTAGTAAACCAACAAGCACCCTGAACCTGATTCAACAAATCAGGAATAAGGGGCAGCGGGTACCTGTTTTTAACAGTAATTTTATTGAGTTCCCTGTAATCAATACAGGGCCTCAACCCTCCATCCTTTTTCCCGACAAAGAAAAATCCTGCCCCCATGGGAGAAACAGAAGGCCGGATGTGACCCTTGGCCAGACTCTCCTTGAGATAATCCCTCATAGACTGACGCTCTGGAGTAGAGAGATTATAGATACGGCCCTTGGGATATCTGGACCCCTCAATAATATCGATGGCGCAATCATATTGCCGGTGAGGAGGGAGGAACTCAGCCTCGGACATGGAAAAAACGTCCGAAAAATCCTTGATGTACTCAGGTAAGAAAGGAGACTCAGTAGTACCTCCCAACTGCAATACAGATTTGCAACACTTGTCACAATTCAGCCCCCATTTTTCTAATTCACCTGTTGACCAATTGATTACAGGATTGTGGTCCTGCAACCAAGGTAAACCAAGAACTAGGTCAGCAGGTAAATTTTTTAAAACCCAAAAAACACATTTTTCGGAATGCGAAATCCCAACCGTCAGGGTCACACTAGGAGTACAGAACTCGATCCTCCCATTATTTAGGGGAGTGGAGTCGAGGGCGATAATTTGAATACCCTCCCTTAAAGGGACCATCGGTAAACCCACAGACTGTACAAAATCAAAATTAATAAAATTAGCAGCAGAACCAGAGTCAACAAAAGCCTTTCCAGAACCCCTGAATTGATCATATGCAATGGAGATGGGTACTAAAATCTTTCTCCTTACCACTGCTGGGGTTACCTTACCTCCCACCGGAGATCTCCTAGAGGGCGGAAGTTTTGGACACTGCTGGACCCAGTGGTTCACCTCACCGCAGTAGAAGCAGGCTCCCTTTAAACGTCTTTGGTTTCTCAGGATACCTCCTAACTGCATGGACTCCGGGACCTTGGCAGGAGGTGGACTCAGAGGAGGAAACTCAGGCAGGACGACAGCTTGAGGAGTATTTGATCGTTCCCTCTGTCTTTCTGTCACCCGTCGATCCAGCTTAATAACTAAAGTCATGGTCGTCTCTAGGGAGTCAGGAGTAGGATAACAAACCAGAAGATCCTTGAGTTGGTCTGACAACCCCACCCTAAACTGGCTTCTCAAAGCTGGGTCATTCCACCCAGAGGAGACACACCACTTCCTGAACTCTGCACAGTAATCCTCTACAGGGCGGTTTCCCTGCTGAATGTTCCTGAGCTGAGTTTCTGCTACAGTGGCCCAGTCTGGTTCTTCATACAAAAGACCTAAGGCCTGGAAAAAGGCCTCCACAGACAACAGACATGGGGAGTCAGATGGCAATGAGAAAGCCCACTCCTGCGGATCCCCTTGCAGCAAGGAAATAATTATTCCTACCCGCTGCTGCTCAGAACCCGAGGAGTGTGGGCGTAAACGAAAATATAATTTGCAACTTTCCTGGAAAGAACGGAAAGTCTTTCGGTTACCCACAAACCGATCGGGCAACCTTATATAGGGTTCAATAATGGAGGGAGCGGCTGCGGGTACAGTTTGCAGCTGCTCCTGGTGTTGGATTCTCTCGGCCAGATCCTGGATCATCTGAGCCATGTCACTTATATGATCCGTGAGAATTCGCAACGGCTCCATTTAGTATGGCCTGTGATTCTGTCACGGGGGAGACAAGGGAGGGTGCGCCCTGTACTGAATACCCCCCGTTCTCTCCCTGCCTGCTTGCCTCAGTCGGCCCTAGGCGGCCGCGGACAACCACGGTGACGGTCCCTGCTCTGTATAAGTGCACAGGGAGGAACAGGGAACAATTGGAGAGACAAACACAGACGAAACAAACAATATCAGAATAGTCAGCAAGCCGGGTCATGCACAGGAGATAACGTCAATACCGGGGGTGAAGCAAAGAGAGGTCGAAGTCCAAGTCCAAGGTCAGGGTCAAACAGCAATCAAACACTAGGTCGCACAAGCACTGATCAAAGTAGTAACGCTAATCACAGGCGATTAGGGAGGACAACTAGTGGCTTTAAATAGCCCTCCACTGGGTCATGTGACGGGGCCAGCGTCACATGACCTCATTTGCATACCGAGCGCTGGCCAAACGTGACCAGCGCTCAAATATGCACCAAATTTGGTCATGTGGCGTGGCCAGTGCCACATGACCCAAAACCAGGTATAAATAACTGTTCTGAGCGCTGGTTGCCCAGACCAGCGCTCAGATGTCCCCGCCTGCTCGTTTACTAGGGGGGCGGGGAGGACGCCGGACACGCTGTATCAGTGCGCGAGCCGGACCTTCTCCTGTGAGTGTCATCATGGAGACGAGGACGCATCCTGCGTCCCCGCTCCGGCGCACTCCTGGGAGACCGGCGGCACGGCAGAGGGGAAGCGCGCCGCCGACTCCCCGTTACAGCTCTGCTGGAATTTTAGACCATTCTTCTTTGGCAAATTGCTCCAGGTCCCTGAGATTTGAAGGGTGTCTTCTCCAAACTGCCATTTTGAGATCTCTCCACAGGTGTTCTACGGGATTCAGGTCTAGACTCATTGCTGGCCACTTTAGAAGTCTCCAGTGCTTTCTCTCAAACCATTTTCTAGTGCTTTTTGAAGTGTGTTTTGGGTCATTGTTCTGCTGGAAGACCCATGACCTCTGAGGGAGACCCAGCTTTCTCACACTGGGCCCTACATTATGCTGCAAAATTTGTTGGTAGTCTTCAGACTTCATAACCGCCATGCACACGGTCAAGCAGTCCAGTGCCAGAGGCAGCAAAGCAACCCCAAAACATCAGGGAACCTCCGCCATGTTTGACTGTAGGGACCGTGTTCTTTTATTTGAAGGCCTCTTTTTTTTTCCTGTAAACTCTGTGTTGATGCCTTTTCCCAAAAAGCTCTACTTTTGTCTCATCTGACCAGAGAACATTCTTCCAAAAAGTTTTTGGCTTTCTCAGGTAAGTTTTGGCAAACTCCAGCCTGGCTTTTTTATGTCTCCGGGTCAGAAGTGGGGTCTTCCTGGGTATCCTACCATAGAGTCCCTTTTCATTCAGACGCCGACGGATAGTACGGGTTGACACTGTTGTACCCTCGGACTGCAGGGCAGCTAGAACTTGTTTGGATGTTAGTCGAGGTTCTTTAGCCACCATCCGCACAATCTTTCATTTAAATCTTTCGTCAATTTTTCTTTTCCGTCCACATCTAGGGAGGTTAGCCACAGTGCCATGGGCTTTAAACTTCTTGATGACACTGCGCACGGTAGACACAGGAACATTCAGGTCTTTGGAGATGGACTTGTAGCCTTGAGATTGCTCATGCTTCCTCACAATTTTGCTTCTCAAGTCCTCAGACAGTTCTTTGGTCTTCTTTCTTTTCTCCTTGCTCAATGTGGTACACACAAGGACACAGGACAGAGTTTGAGTCAACTTTAATCCATTTCGACTTGTTTGGATTCATCAGTATTATCTATAGTATTAGACACATTAGGGATTGTGAAATGACCAGCAGGTGCCCCTGTAGAAGATTATCTATGAGACTTGATGGAGAAGTGAATTACACAACTAGTGATACAGTGATAGTTATTGAATGAATGTTTGCCTTCTTGTACCTGTCATTTTAGTTTATTTTTAACATAATGTATGGACAATGATGCCAGTGAAGCATTTTTGTAATATATACTATTTTAGGCAAAGCTGCTTATTTTCACTAAATAACAGCATGGAAAGAGTCACTATAGGAACTCTGAGCACTGATACTTCAATTCTTCTCTCCCCTCCCTGTGCTAAGTAACTAAAGTAAGAGAGAGAAGAATGTTACTGCCAACATGTAGCGCTGACATCAAGTGTACTATGTCTCTGTATACCTACAGTCAGTGCTTCTCTTTCTTCCCTGTTAGTTACAGTACAGAGAAGAATGG
Source organism: Rhinella marina (assembly GCA_900303285.1). Classification (NCBI taxonomy): domain Eukaryota; kingdom Metazoa; phylum Chordata; class Amphibia; order Anura; family Bufonidae; genus Rhinella; species Rhinella marina. The sequence continues at coordinate 39,106 of ONZH01003830.1, read as the reverse complement.
AACTATCAGTGCTGACTGTGGATATACAGGAACATAGTACACTTACTGTCAGCGCTACATCCTGGCAATCCAGTTATTCTCTCTCTTCCTTGCATTCAGTAACTAACAGAAGCACAGAGGAGAGAGAAATGGACCTGGAGTAGTGAGATAAGATGCAGGCTGAGAAACCTTCCTCTGTATGTTCCACACAATCGTCTTCAGTGCTCAGTAGAATGCTGAAGACTGACTCTCATTGGCCATGCTCAGTTATAGTGTTGCTAAAGAGACTCTTTACATCCTGTTTTCTATTAAAAAATAAACACTTTCCCTAATAAAGTATATTACAAAAAGGCTTCATATTCCTGTCCCTACACTATTTTAAACGGGTTGGCTATCCTTTGGAGGTTTTGGCAAACCCCCCTTGTGGCCAAACCTGCAAAAGAGAAGCATGCTGACCTGCGTCCTTCAGCTGGGTCTCCGTTCCTTTACTCCCTCTCCTCAGCTGCCTCACTGAGATCCCTTTCTGTCAACATCTGCTTTGACAATGCTGCAACTGTGACCTTGCTCCCATTGCACCCTTTCAATTGGTCACGTGGCACAAAAGAGGCAGGTCACTGCTGCGACCAGTGATTGGCTGTAGCAGTGTCAAACCAAAAGTTGAAAGCAGAGAACCCAAGCAAGGCAGCCAAGGCTGGGGAGCAAAGTGTCCAGGACTCAATGGCAGGGGAGCATGTAAGTATTCTTCCCTTTTTCAGGTCTGGCCACAATGAGGGTTTGCCAAAAACACCCCAAAAAGTGGCCAACACCTTTAAAAATAAACTGAAATGACAGGTATACTTTAAAATTGAGAATTGCCTGTACGTTTGGTATGTTCTACATTTTTCTTCTTGATCTCTCATAGAAAATAAAGACACTGATGTGGATACTCGGATGATGGCGCCTAAGGTGAATATATTTTATTTCAGATGAAAAAGTTGTTTCTATGCACATAGGGGGAGATTTATCCTCTCCTTTGCATCTAAAAAAGCGGCGTTAAAAAGTCACAGGTGTGACTTTTTAACTGTGACTTTTTTTTAAAAAATTGTCTAATCTCCCACTTTTTCACCACCCTTGCCATTTTCCTGAAAGGAAGCATGGAAAGGGAAGGGGGTGTGGCCAGTCTCCCTGACAAATTTATCTGAGGAAAACTAGCGTAAATAAAGTCAGAAATTTACGGAAGCTCTGAGCTGTCATAGATTTCTGGTTAGGCACACAGACTGCAGGAGTATCGGCCTAATTTATTATGAGGCATCCAGAAGGTGCTGGTCTTCATAGATCTCCCCCATAGTTCTAGAAATGGTAGAAGCTACAGTCACTGGAACATATCTAAATGGCTGCAAGTAGAAAATAATTAAATGTCAAGGACTAATATTGGTTTGTAGTCTTTAGATTTATTGCAGTAAATTTTGAATTAACATTTTTTGTAGACTCTTCAGCTATGCAGCAGTGTGACTCCACTGTAAGGCTGGCCATACACGAGATATTTGGTAGAGGACAGCTATCTCTCCCGCCCCCAAGATACACATGTATGCATTAGGGCCCATTCAGACTGTCGTATTGTTTTGCGGATTCTCAAAACACGGATACTGGCCATGTGCGTTCCGCAATTTGTGGACCGCACATGGCCGCACCCATAATAGCAAATGCTCATTCAATAGGACATATTCTATCTTTTCCGCGGAGCCATGGAACAGAACCATGGATGCGGACAGCACATGGTGTGCGGTCCACATGTTTTGCGGCCCCATTAAAATGAATAGTTCCACACCTATGCAGATTCATTCAATCTGTGCAGAAAAATCTATGTCCATTAGAATTGCAGCATGGATTTCTATTGAAAACAGTGAAAGGTCGATTCTGCGTGGATTAAATCCGCAGGGAAAGAAAGGCTGTATGAACATACCATGCCAAACTCCTATCATGGTGCCTTATATCCCCAATAACAAAAGGAAACGGAATGCACAGGGAGCAACTTCCATATTTTTGCAGACCCATTGAAATGAATGGTTCCCCATACGGTCCGCAAAAAAAAAAAGGAACGGACATGGAAATAAAATACGTTTGTGTGCATGAGCCCTTACTGATGCAAAATTCTGACTGTGTGGAAAGTGACCTAATGTGTTTGACAAGTTTAAAGAAGGACTCCCACAAACATTTTTAATCTCTGGTCCATTAGAAAGGTACATGCTGTAAATTGTAGTGCTGTGTCTTCTTAGCGGTTCCTGTATTATAACCTCCTTTCTAATCCTCATCTGTGTAATGTGACCAACACTCTGACTCTTCAGCTTTAGTATTTTCCTTTGAGGTCACAGCACTCATCCACTCTTTGCCAGATCGTGGGTGCGCGTCTACATTAAGGCTCTTGCTTCACCACAGGTTCATAATCTTCGTATACATGTGGAGAATAGACAGCACTCCAGAGGTAAGTATGCAAGTTGAGTATTTTTATTTTTCAGCCGAACATTATGCACAACAAAGGCAATGTTTCGGGCAAACAAAGCCCTTCATCAGTGTACTATGTCCCTGTATATGACGAAGGGCTTTGTTTGCCTGAAACGTTGCCTTTGTTGTGCATAATGTTCGGCTGAAAAATAAAAATACTCACCTTGTATACTTACCTCTGACTCTTCAGCTGACACAGGACAGGAAGTCAGTTATTTCTCTATTCAATCCTATGAGACTGAGAGTTAGGCTCCCACAGAAATACATAGATAAACTGGCTTCCTGTTCACACGTGTAATTTTGAGAGTCAAAGTGTTTCTCACATCACACAGCTGAGCATCAGAAGGGAGGTTATAACTCACAAATACGGACAAGCCTCCCTAGCGTCACCCGCAGGGTTGCCAACCGTCCAGAAATTTCTGGACTGTCCGTAAAAATAGGCATCTTTTATCTCTGTCCGTAAAAAAAATAGATGTGTCCGTGATTTTTTTGAGGCTCTTGGTATGTGACTAGATTATTTTGTTGGTAACTATCATAATTTTACAGCTCGCAGTTAATGCTTGTAATGAGTTCTTATCAGTATACTAAGCTATAGACATGTATTACTTTTAATCTTTTTCACTCGTTATGGTTTTCCAATTTGTCCGTAAAAAATGTTGTCCGCCCATGATTTTGGGATAAGTTGTCCAGAAAAAAGAAAAATTCTAGTTGGCAACCCTGGTCACCCGCAATGCTAGGAAATGTATATCTTGTGATTTACCAGTAGCGGGTAACTTGCATTCTTGTATTTATAACATTCTATTTGCTGCTTTTTGTATTGCTTTTGTACCTCTTTGTTATTCTGGATAATATGTATTTGATGACCCTTTAAAGCAGAACCTGACACATCTAAATGGGGAAATAGTTATAGTTCTGTGGAAATCCAGACTGTGTAGTGTCATAAAACCTGTGAAAAGGACAACTCTATGTATTTTAATGGGATTGTACCAGTGTTTATTCCAGAAACTGCGCCACTCTTGTCCTTTATGTCTGTTATTGCAGCTAAGCCCTGTAAAAAGGGTCTTCTGATCTATGCTCAGTATAGTGTTGTAGTAATATAAATGAACATGTTTATTGGGGAGCGATGATGGTGAGTCCACGCTTTACACCACGATTAGGTAAAAATCCAGGATGGGCAACCCTCTCAGTTATTTTCCAGAAATGAAGCTTAGATTATCAGGCCTAAAGCCAGCAAGTTTTACAGCTCTTGTGATGAATGAAACTAGTAAACTACTAACACCCAGAATGATGTTACTTAAATTCTTCTTAACAGTCAAGAAAACTCCATTGGCCCAGTAATCCCTGAGGTCTAAATTTTATCATTTAGGGGATCATTTACAATTCTGAAATACGCTTATATTAGACGTATTTCTGGTGCAGATTGCGCCAGGTCTAAAAATGTGGGTGTCGCTTGGTAGGAGGACGATGGTCTAAATATGGGGGTGGTGTAGAAAATGGGGTAAATGTGGCTTACATTTAGACCAGTGCTGGTTACGCCGAAGTTATGGAGACAGGCAACTCTTTATAACTTTGTCGGATCCACCCCCCAGCTATAAGTGTAGACTGGAATCTAAAACGCAGGTCTTAATAAATGACTTCTTTCATTCAAAAACAAGATCTTATCACACCTTTTTGCCTCTACACATCAAATAAGTGTTGTAAATAGCTCTACACAAGACTTATCTAACTGTAAAATGACCCCCTTCCCCCAGACTAAATAATGTCTTCCAGTATTAGATCAATGTAATAGCAATGTATGAACATTATATATATAACTATAGCAATATACCAATATCTTATCAGTGGGGGTCTAACTCCAGTCCCCCCATCGATCAGCTGTTTGAAGAGGCCGTGGCGCTCTGTTCAGCGAGTGCAGCAGCCCTTCCTATGCCAGTGACATTATGTTCATCAGTCACGTGGCAGCTCACTCTCATTCAAGTGATAGGACTTGGGCTACAATACCAAAACAGCCACTTTACAACTTTACAGTGCTGTGAGGAGGCTGCTGCGCTCCTCACCTGCGGCCTCTTAAACAGCTGATCGGAGTGGGTGTCGGAGTTGGATCCTCACTGATCTGGTTTGATGTTGCAATCTGTGGTACTGTTGCTTGACCTCTTATACTGTTTTTTTTAAGTCAGTGATTCTACATCTCTAAAGAAACATCTTTGCCCACTAGGGATGTTATTGTTTGGACATTAGAGCTTATTTTTTTGTGCACATCACTTTGTAATACTGCTGTGCCACCATCCACCATCACCAGCCACCATCTTTGTGTTTGATTATACGTAATATTTTAGATGTTTTAAGTATTGTGTAATAGAGTTGAATTTGTATACTTGCTTTGTATACCTATTAGGAAATATATACTTTTAAAGGGGTTGTCTCACTTCAGTAAGTGGCATTTATCATGTAGAGAAAGTTAATACAAGGCACTTACTAATGTATCGTTATTATCCATATTGCTTTCTTTGCTGGCAGGATTCATTTTTCCATCACATTATACACTGCTCGTTTCCATGGTTATAGACCTCCCTGCAATCCGTCAGTGGTGGTTGTGCTTGCATACTATAGGAAAAAGCGTCAGCCTCCTTGGGGGGCTTCAAGCATGGAGCAGGGCTGTCACCGACAATGAGTTTACTCAGTTCATACTGAAGTTATAGATTCTTTTTTCTCTCATTCTGATTCAGCATTGCAAATACAGTGCGACTGACAACAACCCATGACCCAAGCAACTTCTGTCCACTATTCCATCTACTGCTCCACTGAGAGAGATGTGCCAGGCCAGGCTAGTTAAAACAAAGTGGTGCACTAAAAAACAGGGAGGCACATAGGCCCTGATTTATCACACCTTCACTCCAGAATTCTGTCTTCAAAAAGTCGCACGATAGGGCTTTTGCGACTTTTTTGCGCATTTTTTTGCGACTTTTTGCATGTGTACACCACTCACTCCAGTTTGTAATATGGGTGGAAAAGTGGGTGTGGTTAGCCATGTTAATGAGTTTCACTCCAGATTTATCATTGCGACTTTTTTAAAAAAGTCGCAAAATAGTCGCAATCTCACTCCAGGAGGAGGGTGGAGTAGGAAAAGTGGAGTAGCTTCTCTAGACAGAAGTGTTAGGTTTAAGGACAAGCCACATTTATCAAACAACCTGTGACGTTTGATAAATGTGGCAGAAAGTACTCCAACACAGACTGAAGCAAAACTGACTTCAAATATTTTCCTAATGATAAATTCCCCCATAGAGTTTGGATAAAACTGCACAAACTCAATTCTTTAGTTTTGTCCAGGTTTAGTAAGTAAAAAAGTAGGTAAAAAGGACGTTTAATCACCTTATTAAGGAGGATTCCCTGTAATATAACAATTCTGATCATCTTCTCCGATAACTGCACAAGGGCTGGGCGATTAATCAAATTAATTCAATTAATTTGCCCTTTTAGTGGCCAATAGATTTTGTTTTCATTCAGAGTGTTGTATCTGCACGGGCTGTGTAGTCTGTTCAGTCCCTCAGGTGACAGGAACTGAAGAGACCCCACACAGCACCGCAGATCACCGTGGAAGCCCAGCACTGACCGTAGCGAGGCCAGAATGGAGATAACGCAGACCCAAGCCATTTAACTGCCTAGATGATGCAGTCAATAGCATAGGTGACATCTAAGCAGTTACACAAGGGGTAGGAGCTCTGTCTCACCATTAACCCTACTCCCACCTGTGAACGTTATTGAGGGATGGCGATAGCCCAACAAAGGTAATTTAAGGTATACCAATTAGAGATGAGCGAACGTGCTCGTAACGAGCACTGTAGCGCTCGGCTCCCCTGCGCTCGCATGCATCCGGATCCGTCGGGTGAGGAAGACGGAAGCGGATGCCTGCGCCTGTGCGAGCGCAGGGGAGCCGAGCGCTACAGTGCTCGTGACGAGCACATCTCGTCACGAGCACTCGTGACGAGCTCATATCTAATACGAATGGATTATAAAAGTGATATCCCCTAGTGGAGAAAAAAAATAATTACAAGTTAATAAAGTTTATAAAAAAACACATTTTTTCATAAAAACAGTGGATTTGTATGTAAAGGTGTTTAAAAAAATAAGCACACATCTATGGTATCGCCACAACCCATGTAATATAGATTTTTATTTAAACCGCAACATTAAAAATGCAAAGAATAACAGAATAATTTTTTGCTCTTTCTTCAAAAAAATATATAAAATGCTAATCAGTAAGTCCCATGGACCCTAAAATGGTACCAATGAAAACTACATCTCCAGAAAAATGGATACGTACTGGCTTTTGGAATGTGGTGACATGAAATATTATTGTTTTTACATGAGACATATTAATATTGTGCAAAAGTAGTAAAACATTAAAATATTTTTGGTATGGCTGTAATCGTACTGACTTATGCAGTGCTGTGAAGAAATATTTGCCCCCTCACGGATTTCTTTTGTTTTTGCACATCTCTCACATGTAAATGTTTCAGATTATCAAACAAATTTGAATATCAAAGATAACCTGAGTATATACAAATAGCAGTTTTTAAATGATGATTTAATTTTTTTAAGGGAATAAAGCTATCCAAACCAACCTGGACCTATGTGAAAAATAATTGCACAACTCCTCCCCCCCATGATTAACCACAGTTTTTGAAAAACTTTGTTCAATTTCGCTAGCCACACCCAGGCCTGATTACTGCTAGACCTGTAGAATCAAGAAATTGCTTAAATAGAACCTGTCTGACAACATGAAGTAGGCTAAAAGATATACATCATGCCCCGATGTGATGAAATTCAAAGCCATTTCTAAGGCTTTGGGATTTCAGTGAACCACAATGACAGCTATTATTCACAATTAGTGAAAGTATGGAAAATATGCGTGTGATATTACCAATTTTCTTTAATATTTTCTTTTTTATGGTGATATATATATATATATATATATATATATATATATATATCGATAGATAGATATATATATCACCATAAAAAAAGAAAATATTTAAGAAAATTGGTAATAGTAATGCTCCAGAATTGTTTTGTGAGGAATACAAGTATTTAATTACTTATTGTCAGGAGAGGCAACAGGTCCTGATTAATGTGAATATATTTATTTTTTGTCTTTAGGTTGAACCGTTTCATGGCCAAACCACTGCCTTAATGGAACATAACACTAACGGTAACACTTTTTTTAGAACTTTAGACTGCTTCATGTGCATGTAGAAATGTGTGCCTGTGTGTACTAGACAAAGCAGTTTACAGCGTTTAGTAGAGATGTCATCTTTCAAGTAAAAGTACTAGGTTTAGCTTCAATGGGTCCAGCACCGTGTTGTGGTTTCTGTTAGAAACCGAAGCAACCACGTAAATGTTAACAGAGCCAAATATTCACTATTTTAAGATTTTCCAGCCCTTTCACATTTTATGCAAAAAGTGTAAAATAAAAAAGTGAGTAATATTCACTTTACCTATTTTTTTCCCAACTGTTCCTGTGACATAGCTTTTTCCAGATCTGTGTATCTTTGCCTCCTGTGATGTTGCATTGGAGACTTCAGTGGTGATTGCTGCAGCCAGTGATTGGCTGCAGTTATCACATGTTGTTTTCAAAACATCAAAGACCAGAGCAGGATCTGAGAAATGCGATGGGGTGAAGGGGTTGGATCAATATTAGCTTTTCATAAACAATTTCAAGGGGCTGAACAGCTACTTTAAATTTAATATTCTTCATTTGATATTTTCCAGACCACAAAAAAATGTCACCACAAAATAGTGGCTTGAGCATCATGAGAAAGAACATGCATGTTGCTTTACCTGTCAACAGCACCGTTTACGGACAAAAGAAGAGATTTATGGAGCAGGACAACAAAGAATCTTTTGCAGAACCTTCGGGAAGGTACTCTGTCTGTAGAGCAGATGGTAGTGGATCTTCAAACAGTGAGGAAGCAAGCTACTCTGAACCAGGGAATACGTCTCTTGGGGATTATCACCCACAAATGATTGATAACCTTTCCATCTTGTTAGGTTTTCAAGGGAAAACCCAAGTAGCTGATAATATTATCAGGCGTTACAAGAGCTTCAATTTGCGTAAGAAAATATTAGAAATGAAAATGGTCAACAGAAACATGTCCAAATCTTTTAATAGGATGTACACAATATGCCCTGCACCCAATTCAGAGAAAAATGTGACTGCTTCTAAGACTTATGGTTCCACACAGTGGCAGGAACCACATCTGAGTTTATTTTCAGACCTACAAAGATATAACAGCCCAGCTGCCGCAATCTCACCTCACATTGACTCTCAGAACAATGCTAGGAAGCCCTTTCAATGTATCTTAGATAGTCAGACCATACTCAAGGAATGTCCCTTTCAAACCCAAAAGCAAAAGGAAATGAATGGTGCTATGTCTCTTGGTTACAGCTCAAGAACATCTCCTTCATGGAAAATGTGTTTCAGTCCAAGTAAGAGTATAACTAGCAAAAGCCATATGGATATTGCCATAGCCCAATCTCCATACTACAAAGACTCTAAATACCTTCAACAAAATCATTCCCTGAGCAGAAGAAACTACATGGCTGGGATTCCTATGTTAAGCAGTCCTAAACAAGTGATTTCCAAACCTTACTGCAATATGAGTGAAGGATCAAAAAGCCCACTGAAGTCCATGACCACTGACATCCAGAGGGAAGTTTATAGTGCAAGTTCTAAAGACCATATTAAGCAGCCACTGGAAAGAACAAGCACTCTGACCAGGAGAAATTTCTTCTCTGCATTTTCTGCAGGTCACAATAAAAACAAGGATTTCGAAAGATTGTATGAAAATCTAACCAAAGGTGGACCCCAGCCAGTCAATTCAGCCCAAATTGAATTATCAAAAACTGCTTCATTAGGTAATTCTCCAGGATCACTAAGAACCAAAAGGCTTCTAAGTCATGAATCTTCAGTTTCAATGTCAAAGAAACCCAGGAGCATAAACAATAGCTTAAACTCACCTTTTTCTGTGAATGGTAGTGATCCATTAGACTCAAAACTCACCTCATCTCGTACCCAGCAACATTCAGTAAGTTATTTTTAATATTTAACGATTGTGAAATATTTGATCTGCTGAATAAACAAGGTCTGACTTTATATGAATGACTCTATTATACTGCACATAAGCCTTATGTACTGGATGAGGTCACTTCATCTGATTCCTGAAACTGCTGGGGGTTTATACATGGGTGTTACATGGGTTTTCCTACAAAGGATAATTATTATCTATCCATAGGGTAGGTTATTTTCCAAAAAACGAGGCAGCACTCCAAATATGGTGAATGGGTGAGGATCCTTTATTACCAAGGCAACGTTTCAGCCTTTGTCAAGCAAAGTAATAGTGACAAGTGCAGGTATAAATACCCCATACATAATTGGTAATTAATTATTCACATAATTGATGGCAACATAACATGATTATTATAAAAATTTACAAAAACAGTGATTCTTACGTGACAATTCATATATCAACATCTCCGATATCAAAATAACATTACAGTGATACAAGTGTCCCTTCAAATAATCATGATTGTATTTAGTGCATATACTCAAATAACATGATATATTATACCAGTGGAGGGTGCAGTGAAGGGTTAAAATCATATTAGTTTGCACAGTCACAGCCGTGTAAAATGATATTGATCAACAGACCTCATGGTAAACTAATCCAGCTCACCGTTGGTGGTTCCAGTGGATACATGTGAACCTCAGCGTTCCTAACAGTCTACCAGTCCACTCCTCCTTTGGTTGGCCCCAAATTAATGCAGCAGCAGTGCGCATTCATGACCACTGCACTACCGCAGGGAGGAGCTGGTTTAGATAATATAGGGTCAAGTATATAATCACCGCTGCACTTCTTTCCCCATTCATGTCAAAGAGAAGCAGAGGAATAGGTCTACAGTATGACAAGCCCATCTTATAACATTAGCTTCCTTTACTTCTGTGAGTATGGCAAACTTTAACCTCTTCAGGACTTGTGCTGTATATATACAGCATAAGTTTGGGCTTTGAAGATGCCTCCCACTCAGGCGCCTAGCAGGTGCCATAGCTGCTGGGTGCCTGTTGTTTTACAGAGGCTACACCTAGAGGCAGAGTCTGTGATCTGTGATAATGCTGATCATGGACATTTAACCCTTCAGATACACAGAATGTTAAATCATTAAAGTCTATGGGAGAAGCAATAAGAACATCACACTATTAAAATATAAAAATATCTATTCTGTACGGTGAATGACGCAACAGAAAAAAATGTCCAAATTGCAATTTTTGTCGCTTTACATCCCCAAATAAAATTGAACAAAAAGTGATCAAAGAGATACACACTTCAAAATGGTATCAATAACAACTAGGTCGTCCTGCAAAAATTAGCCCCCACTCAGCTCCATAGATGTAAATATAAAAAAGTTACAGGGTCAGACTGTGGCGATGTAAAAAAAAAAAAGTTTTTTAAAGTATTTAAACACAAGAAAAACTATTAAAATGCGGTAGTTTTACTGACTTGGAGAATGAATTTAACAGATCGGTTTTCCCACATAGGGAACAATGAAAAAACAAAACTCTATGGAGTTTCATTTTTTTCTAGTCCACCCCCCCCCCCATTTGAATATTTTCCAGCTTCCCACTACATTGTATGCAGTATTAAATGATGTCATTAGAAGATGCAACTTATTCCCGAAAATGCAAGCTCTCATATGGCCATGTGAAAGGAAAAAATGATAGTTCTGCAAGGCACGAAGTAAAAATGGGGAGAAAAAGACAACTGGCTGGAAATTTCTAGGAGGAATAACAGAAAAAAAGCACCACACAGAGGGGCAGATTTATCAAACCTATAGTTGCAGTAAGCTTAGACAGGCTTGTCTAGACCGGCACCAGATTTATCACAGTGACTCAGGCTGGATGATAAATGTGGTGCAGGGATAGACACATTTCTCTGACTCAATACAATCTAAGGGCTCATGCACACAAACGTATTTTCTTTCCATGTCCGTTCCAGTTTTTTTGCAGACCGTATGCAAAACCATTCATTTCAATGGGTCCGCAAAAAAAAAAACGGAAGTTACTCAGTGTGCATTCCGTTTGCATATGTCCGTATTTCTGTTGCGCAAAAAAATAGAACATGTCCTATTGTCTGCATTACGGACAAGGATAGTGCTGTTCTATTAGGGGCCAGCTGTTCCGTTCCGCAAAATACAGAATGCACACGGATGTCATCCATCGTTTTTGTGGACCGCAAAATACATACAGTTGTTGTGTCCTAATGGTTGGCTTACTATGAGACAGATTTTATGCCAAAATTGTGAAATAATTTTGGCACAAAATTTCTCATCTCGTCTCAATCCCACCACCATTTCGAGTGGGTGGAAAAAAACTGGAGAAACACAACACCAGTTTGCCCCACTTTTTAGACAGGTTTTAGGTTCAGACATAGGATTCTAAAAAAGATGCTTCAGAATTGTTATATTTGTCAGGAGGACTGCAATATGATTTATACTTGGATACTCACACAATGTTTCATCGTGTTAACAAGCTTTAACATTTGTTTTTCAGGCTGCTGCCTCACCACTTCCATCTTATATGTTACTAAACAATCCAGGGTCACACAGTAAGTAATAGATCTGTGAGTGTAAAATGATTTAGTGATCAAAATATTCAAATTTTTTTTATTACTTAAAATACACATAATTATATTAATTACCCATCATAACAATTACTAAAATCAACCCAGCCATTACAGTCCCACCCTGTATAGTGTCCTGTCGAGAGAGAGAAATTTAGGGAGTGTGACCAGATCCTTAACCAAGCTTCCTATTTTTATAGAATCATTTTTCATATTCTGCCTCTGTTTACCAAATTGGACCAAGTCTGTATCTTGGTTGGTTCTGTTGCTATCCAGACTCTTCTAATTATTGGCCTTTCCGGAAATATAAGATTAGAGATAAGAGCCTGTCTAACAATTTATAGAATTTAGAATCGCACATTGTATATTAACCCTTTAGTGACCAGCTTGTTTTGGGCCTCAGTGTCCAAGCAATTTTTTTCATTTTTTCTTCGAGTTGTAAGAGCTATACTGTAACTATTTTTTTTCTGTCTATTTAGCAGTAGGGTGTCTTGTTTTTTTTTGGACGAATCAATTCGCAGGCAATGTATTTCTATGAAACACAAAGGAGGCGCCCCATAGGGTAATAACGTAGGCAATGAGTGAAATTTGAACTCTGAACTCTGAAATTTGAACTTGTGGGTTAGGCACAACTCTAATGAAGGCTTGTCAGTGGGTGTTTGTAACCCCCGTGGATCGATGGTATGCAGCCTGGGATCGGTGAACACTTCTGCCAGAGGATGCCTGGATTCCCCACAGAAGGTGATTGTATCCAAGAGAAGAAGAAGATCAATCCCACGGCGGAAAGAAACAGTCGATTGTATAGACAGGGACTCTATACTTTATTTGCACCAGAAAGTACAACGCGTTTCGGGGTGTATAATCCCTTCATTAGGTACCCCTCCAGCAGCATTTTTGTACCTGATGAAGGGGTTATACACCCCGAAACGCATTGTACTGTCTGCTACAAATAAAGTATAGAGTTCCTGTCTATACAATCGACTGGTTCTTTGCGCCGTGGGATTGATATTCTTCTCTTGTTTTTTGTGGGACAGGTTGTAGTTTTTAATGGTGCCATTTTAGAGTACACATAACTTACTGATTAATGTTCATTAAGGCCTTGTTCACATGTCAGTTATTTGATCAGTTATTTCCATCGGTTTCTGTGAGCCAAACACAGAAGTGGAGCCTACTCAGAGATAAGGTATAATGAAAAGATGTTCACCTGTTCTGTACTGTTGACCCGCACCTGGTTTTGGCTCACAATAACTGATGGAAATAACTGATCAAATAACTGACGTGTGAACAAGGCCTAACTCTTTCTGGGAGGGGGATGGGAAAAAACAGCAATACTGGCACTGAGTTTTTACGTTATAAATTTTGCATTTGCAAATTTATTTTTTGGCATAAATAATGTGATAACTTTATTCTCTGGGTCGGCATGATTACAGCGATACCAAATACATACAGTTTTTTTCATATTGATCAGCTGTTCTGTAGTAGCTCCATCAGCGGAATTAGGCTTTGGAAGTATACAGCTCCGTCTATTATGTAGTAGACAGAGCTGCTTATTGCATGGTGGTGCCCATTAAAGCAAGGATAAGCCATAAATTTAAAATTACAGAGAACCCCCTTTAAAATCAGACTAAAGCATCTACACCAAATTTATCAGGTACTTAAAGAGAACCTGTTGCCACAAAATGTAGTGCAATCTGAAGGCAGCAGGTTAAAGAGCATGAGGAGCTGAGCAGATTGATATATTGTTTTATGGAAAAATAATCAGTAAAATTTAAATGGGTTGTCCTGCCTATTGTAAGGATAGGTCATCAATATCTGAACGGCGGGGATCTGACACCCAGCATCCCTGCCTAACAGCTGTTTGAAGAGAGTGTTACTTCCTGATCATTACACTATGCGTTCTGACGATAGGTCATCAATATATATACAGCAGGACAACCCCTATAACTTATACATTCCATATTCTACTTCTGATCTCAGTTGCAATCAGGGGAGGTCTTTTCAGTGACCAATGTGTCAGGCAATTATTGGAAACGAACCAGACGTTCCCGATAATTGCCTGATTGTCATTAGAGATGAGGGCTGCATTCATATACAGCAACCACCTCCGCTATATGAGGACAAGCTATCATTAGAGCAATCGCTATTACACATAATACACATAACAAACTGTTTGGCATTTGAGCAAAATTATTGCATGTTTTTCTTAGAAAATGTTCCCCCTTTAGCAAAATGTTGGCAGTAAGATCACTCCCTAATTATATCATATGATTGTCTTTCACAGGGTCCTTTTCCCCAAGAGTTAATGGCGGAAGTCCTAAAAGAACAAATGCAAGGTATAGTAAACATATTTATTTCATCTCACTTCACTTACAGCAAAAGACCTGAGAGTCCTAGATTGAACACCCTGACTTCTTCCAAGAAACACACTATGAAGAACTCTGCACACCCAAAATACAGTTATTTATTGCACTTATATAGTGCTACTATATTCCACATCGCTTTACAGACATTAGCATCCAACTGTCCCCAATGGGGCTCACAATCTAAGTTCCCTATTAGTATGTCTTTGGAGTGTGGGAGGAAACCCACGCAAGCTTGGGGAGAACATACAAACTCCATGCAGTAGAAAACACTCCAAATGCCATTAAAAATAATAATAAGCCCAGCACATGTGGTTCCTTGTATTTGTTACTGCTGATTTTGTCACCTTCTGACCCTGTGTAGCCATATTTTGTGCATATCCTGCAGGAGTATCATGGCCAGGACTATGTTTTTTCCTTTTTTATTGATCCCGGCCCTGTCTTTTTCTATATGTGTCTAAATAATGATTATGTATATATTTCTAACATATTTCCGGTATGCACGGTTCTTCATAGTGTGAAGGAATCTGGTTTGATGCACTGGCACACTTGCAGGAACCCGACCTTACCCAGCGGTACCCTTCTAGTATATTCTGGTTCATTTTAGAGTAAACATCCCGAGGGCACAGGCACATAGAGCAGCTCTGCTGTGCTTGGGATGCAGGTTACCTCAAAAGTGTGCAACAATTAGCAATGAAGACCAAATAAACAATGTAGTTCTCAATAGTTAATAAGATGCTGCTGTATCTTGTACGGTAGTCGTACACAAAGCAGCCACATTCTAACCACAGCACGGCTGCTCCATGTGGTAGTACCCTGATCAAAAACGATTCTAGTACAAAAGAGGAGTGGAGGTGCTTCTCATAACAAGCAATCAAATAGTTTATAGGGGAAAGGACGTGTTTCTTTTGGCAACCAGTCAGATCACTTTTCTTACTAGAAAAATAAGAGCAGTGATATTTGGTTGCTAAAGGCAGCACCTCTAGTTCAGCTTTTAGTTTGCTTTTCATCTTATTTTCGCTCTATAAATATCCTACTATAATATTACCATATTTCTTTTTATTTTCCTAAAGTGTACCCAGTAAAGAAACTGATTTACCAAGAAGACTAGAGCAACATGTCTTGAAGCTGAAAGGATTCTCCTCTCAAGCATAATGTTGTAACTGGAAAGAGAAATTCTTTACATGTTATGAACCTGTCTTAGATGTTATGCATAGCATGTTCCTACAGTCAGGCTTGAACGTTACACAAAGTTAATTGTTTCATTTCAATATTTGTAAATGTGTACTTGTGGAGGGTTTATCCCCTCCAAAAAAGTAAAAATGGCTATATACAGTACATACCAATCAGTAGTTAGAACAGTTTGATAATGGTTGTACAGAGGTCAGCCATTTTTGAAACAGGATGTACAGCCATTTTGTGAGGCAGTTTAATTGGCTGCCACCTGATGTCAAAGGTAAGGCACAGGTATAAGTCTCCAAGCGGCCTAGATGTGGGCGGGGACCATGGGCCTGCCCCAATTCCATCTCCTACAGTGAGAAGAGAGAGCAAGATATGGAAGCACGTTTCTCTCCTTGTTCTAGTGATCACTGGGGGTCTCAGCACTCAGACCCCCACTGATCAAAACTAGAGATGAGCAAGTGGAATCCCTAAAAACTTCATTCTAATACTATATGGAGATCCCGCTCCGTACAGTATTAGAATGTATTGGCTCCGATGAACCGAAGTTATTAATTCGTGAAGTCGTGCGAGACTTTGTGTAATAATAATTTCAGGAACTAATTTTTACTGTAAAAAAAACTAAGGTTCGGTTCCAAGGTACCACTCAGACCGATCCTGAGTTTGGTACCAAGGTTTTTTACAGTAATAGTTAATTCCCGAAGTTATTACACGAAGTCTCGCACGACTTTGCGAAGAAATAACTTCGGCTGATCGGAGCCAATACATTCTAATACTGTACAGAGCGGGATCTCCATACAGTATTAGAACAAACTTTTTAGCGAGTCGACTTCGGTTGGTCGCTCATTTCTAATCAAAACTTTTGATAAGTCTCTATGGCTTATGAAAAGTTTGCTGGAAACTTAGTGTTATACCCCCCAAAAATGTTGTGAATATATTTACCTTAAATTCTTCTCTGTTTCCCTGCTGCTGTTCCGTACTGTCTGTCAGCATTGTGGATGACATATAATGATACACCATCAAAACAACCAAAGGCAGGGGAACTGAGAAGAATCGGTGAGGTAGGTATTTGGGCCTACAAAAATACATTTAAAAATCTCAGACTGTATGTGAATATCCTGGGATCACAGTAATGTCAGATGTGGAAACCTGGCAAGTAATGCTAATGTTGGGATATTTTTGGAATAAAAGGGGGAAACACATTTTGAACTACTTTTCACTCAAGGCCTCTAGGTTAAAAGGGTTGTCCCATCTTGGACATTGGGGGCATATCACTAAGATATCTCCCCAATGTCTGATAGATGCAGGTCCTAACTCTGGGACCTGCACCTATCCTTAAAAAGGAGCCCGCAAAGTTCAGGAGGGAGCACCACGCATGCGCAGCCGTCGTCCATTTATTTTTAAGGGAAGCGCTCAGCTATTTTTGGAAATCCCATTGAAGTGAATGGGAAGCAGACCGCGCAGGCACGGGCAAAGCACCATTCACTTCTATGGGACTTTTGGAAATAACCGAGCCAGCACTTGGCTGTTTTTGGCAGTCCCATAGAAATGATAAGAGGGCGGCTGTACATTCGCGGTGCTCCCTCCTGCACTTGCTTGGCTCCATTCTAAGGCTAGACATTGGGGTCCTGGCGTTATACCCACCAATGTCCAAGATGGGAATGTCCCTTTAAAGCCAAACTCCTGTCAAAAGCTGCTAATTCATAAAAGAATGCAGAGTTAAGGGGGTATTCTCATATACATCTCATAAGTGATAGTGTATCCAAGCGGTGAGATGGCGGTACTATACCAGCAGAATCAAAGATTGCCATTGGGCAGCAAATGCTATAAACAAATAAAACCGCTAATACTCACCTCACCGATCTCTTGCCACTTCAGTGGTACTCAGATCCCCGCTGCGCTCCATTTCCTGCCACTGTCTTAGTAGGAAATGGCTGTTAATGCCACCTTGCCAATCACTGGCTTCAATCCAGCCATTTCCTTCCGTATTGAGACAGGAGCAATAAATGCAGGCCATCAGCGACAGGTGTTCTGCTCTGTGAGTATTAACTCTTTTGTATTTACTGCACAGGAATACCCCTTTTAGGCCCTATTCACGCAACCATAGGGTATCCGTGCCTGTATTGTGGGTCTACAAAATATGGGCACTGGCCATGCGAACCTCGCATCGCGGTGCAGACTTATTGCCTTGAATGGGTCCGCGATACACAAGTTACGGAAAAAGATAGTAAATGTCCTATCTTTTGCGGTGCGGAAGCACGTGCACGGAAGCCCACGGAAAGGCTTCCATGTCCATGTGCAGTCCACAACATTCATACGGAACCTACGGTCGTGTAAATGGGGCCTAATTGGTGCTCACACTGGCTTCCCCATATCACTCTTGGAAGTGGATGTATGTACTTTTTAGGATGTGGCATACAGAATTTTCAGGTTTTGAATGGAGTTGGAGATTTAAAGCATAATTGTTCTCCACATTGTCACGTTAAATGTTTTACTCAGTTTTATATATTTGTTCTTTGTTACTGTGAAAAAAATATTTCATGTTTTAATAAATAATGGTTTAGAAAAGATTATGTGTGTTGTACAAAGCCTTTTCCTTACCTGGAGAAAAAACATACAGTCCTTCTCCACCCCTCCAGATCAGCCTGTAGTTTTGGATCCAGCAGAGGGAATAAAAAAGATTTTCTTACAAAAAGAAAAAATGCCACTAACATACCTTTTCATGAATGGTGGCTGTTCACGTTTGTACTGATATACACCAGTTATCATAGTCCGTGGCCCAGTTTGAAAAATCTTTGGAAAAAAATAACTGCATATTTCATATTGTCTGATACCGCATATTCACATGCTGCATGTTCCTTTCCCATGCAGATCAATTTATACAGGCAGAGTACGTGAAGTACAGTTTGTGTGCAACCCCAATTTTTTTTCTCCCCATCTTCTAAGAACCATAACTTTTCCATTTACCTAGCCATTTGACGGCTTATTTTTGCCAGGCAAGTTGTATATAATGGTAGAATTTAATTTACCATATCTTGTATTGTGGGAAAAAATTCTTGGTGGGGTGAAATGGGGTTTTGTTTTTCACAAAATGACCTTACTCTATGGGTCTGTGAAATTGCATTGATATCAAATTAATATACAGTAGTTTTCACTGTTTTACTTCTTCAAAATAAAGTTGCCTCGCCATATTCTGAAAGCCGTAACTTTATTTTACATTTCCATCTACAGATCTGTGTGGGGGCTTTTTTTTTTTTTTTGTTTGCAGGGTGAGCTAACGTTTTTAGTGGTACCACTACTTTTGACTTTTTGATCACGTTTTATTTGAACCAGGAAAAGTATTAGGAATTTAGATATAGCATAAAGAATGAAGCTGACATTTTTATATTTATATGTAATATAAATTTACATTTTTTATATTTTAAAAAGTTTTTACTGTAATTTGGATTCCCCTTAGGGGACTTGAATACGCAATCTTCTGATGGCTTATTTTGTTGATCAGAGACCTGATCAGAGCAAGCCCCCTCCTTCTGCCTAACTGCTCAGACGCCGCTGTTACTATTGATGCAGTATCTGAGGGGTTAATGATCCAGGATCAAATTCTTCTCTGATCCTGGACATGGTGGCTGGGTGTCAGCTGTGCTACACTGTGCCAAAATTTTTTGGTCACCTTGCCTCACAAAAGGTGTACTATCATGCATTCAACAAGTACCATTGACCCTAAAATGGTAACAATTAAAATGTCAACTCTTCCCGCAAAAAATGAGCCCCCACAAAAGACCTTAGAAAAATTTAAAAAAATATGACTCTAAGAAAATGGCGACACAAAAACATAAAAGGGATAAAAGTGCTAAAGCTACTTTCACGCTAGTGTTTCTCTTTTCCGGTATTGAGATCCATCATAGGGTCTCAATACCGGAGAAAAACGCTTCCATTTTGTCCCCATTCATTGTCAATGGGGACAAAACGGAACTGAACAGAACGGAGTGCTCCAACATGCATTTTGTTCCATTTGGTTGCGTTCCCATAACGGAGAGCAAACCGCAGCTTGCCGTCATGGGATGCGGAGCAAAATGGATCCGTAATGACCCACAATGCAAGTCAATGGGGACGGATCAGTTTTCTCTGACACAATAGAAAACAGATCTATTCCCCATTGACTTTCAATGGTGTACACGACAGATCCGTCCGTCTGTGCTATGTTAAAGATAATACAACCGGATCCGTTAATAACAGATGCAGATGGTTGTATTATCAGTAACAGAAGTGTTTTTGCTGATCCCTTCCAGATCAGGCAAAAACGCAAGTGTGAAAGTAGCCTAAAACATAAAAAATATATAAAATTGGTATCTCTGTAATCGTACTGGCCAGCAAAATAAAGATAACGTATCATTTTTCCCTCACAATGCATGCCTCAATAACAAAACAGTTTATCCGGCTTCCTAAAACGTGGAATAGAAAGTGACCAAAAAGTTGTATGTACCCCAAAATAGAAGCAATGATGATGTTACCACAATGGACCTCAAATGTGCATGGTGATCTTTCACTCCTGAGCCCTGTTATATTTCCAGGCAAAAGATTAGAGCCAAATGTAGTGTTTCTAAAACCAGGAATCCCAGCATAATAATAACAGGGATGTTTTCACACTGGCACACAATGGGCACAACATATTGTGCACTGAAGTGGCATATCTGTGATGTGCAATTTTCACTTTGCACCATCTGCTGTGAATTGAATTTTTGCAAAACACCTATGGGGTCGAAATGCTCACTGCACCCCTTGGTAAATTCTCTGAGGGCTGCAGTTTCTAAAATGGGGTCACTTTTTGGGCGTTTCTTGTTTTATATTTCACTTCAGAGCAGTTGTCGGTCAGTGCTGTATAAATCATCACTCTAGGTCTAACATTCACATGGTGCTCTTTCTCTTTCGAGCTTTGCAGTGAACCCATGCAGCAGTTTACAACCACATATGGAGTGTTATCATATTCAGGAGAAAATAGGTAACTGCCAAGGTGGTAACTGCATCCCTTGAAAAATTCCTTGGAAATTTAGTTTCCAAAATGGGGTCACTTCTTGGGGGCTTCCACTGTAGGGGTACTTCAGGGTGTCTTCAAATGTGACATGGCACCTTAATATTATTTCATAGCGTGTGCCTTCCCTTCTGAGTTTTGCTGTTTGCCCACATGGCAGTTTAAGACCACATATGTGGTGTTGCCGTATTCAGGACGAAATGGATAATAAATTATGTGCTGCATTTTCTCCTGTTACCCCTTGTAACAATTAAAAATGTGGGCCTAAAGCTACATTTTCTTGTAAAATATGTAATGTTTCAATTTCACAACCAAGTATTTCTAACATCTATGAAATGCCTGTTAGGCCAAAATGCTCAATGAACCCCTTGAAAAGTTCCTTGGGGTGGTGTAAGTTCCAAAATGGGGTCACATTTTGGGGACTTCAACTGTAGGGGTACCTCAGGGTGTCGTCAAATGCAACATGGCACCCAAAAACTATTCCAGCAAACCATCTGCTGCTCTTTCCCTTTCAAGCCCTGTTGTCTGCCCATACAGCAGTTTCCAACCACATATGGGGTGTAAACTGCAGAATCAGGGTAATAAGTATTAGGGTTTGTTCAGCTGTTAACCCTTGCTGTGTTACAGTAATGAATTACAATGGAAAATCTGCAAAACAAGTGATACTTTGAAATTTTACCTCCATTTTCGTTTAAAGGGGTTGTCTCACTTCAGCAAATGGTATTTAGCATGTAGACGAAGTGAATACAAGTCACTTTCTAATGTATTTTGATTGTCCAAATTGCCTCCTTTGCTGGTTTGATTAATTTTTCTATCAAAATATACATTTCTCGTTTCCATGGTTATGACCACCCTG
This sequence comes from Rhinella marina, assembly GCA_900303285.1. NCBI lineage: Eukaryota > Metazoa > Chordata > Amphibia > Anura > Bufonidae > Rhinella > Rhinella marina. The sequence continues at coordinate 17,548 of ONZH01003830.1, read as the reverse complement.
CAACCCAGCAATGGTGGCCGTACTTGCACACTGTAGGAAAAAGCTCTGTCCTTTGCTCACTCCCACAGTACCGGCCACTAGAGCGGCTGGCGCTTTTTCTTGTCGTGTGCAAACATGGCCACCACTGCTGGATTACAGGGTGGTCGTAACCATGGAAACGAACAGCGTATACTGTGATGTAAAAATGAATGAAGCCAGCAAAGGACGCAACATGGATAACAACAATACATTAGTAAGTGGCTTGTATTAACTTTGCCTACACAATGAATGCTATTTGCTGAAATGACACAACCGCTTAATTGCTTGTGGAATACCGAAAGGGTAAACAAGGTTTGTTAAATCAGTTTTGAATAACTTGAGGGGTGTCGTTTCTAAAATGGGGTCATTTATGGGTGGTTTCAGTGGTGTAAGCCCCACAAAGTCACTTCATAACTGAACTGGTTCTTTAAAAAGTGGGTTTGGAAAAATTTTCTTGACAATTTTAAAAATTGCTTCTAAAATCCTAAGCTTTCCAATGTCTTAAAAAATAAAATACCATTTACAAAATGATGCCAACATAAAGTAGACATATGGGGAATGTTAAGTAATAATTATTTTATGAGCTGTCCCAATCCGTCTTAAAGGCAGAGATATTCCAATTTTGAAAAGTGCAAATTTCCAAATAAAGGTAAAACATATCGACACAGATATCCCTTTAACATAAAGTACATTGTGTCACGAGAAAACAATCTCAGAATAGTTTGGAAAAGTAAAAGAATATCAGAGTTATTACCACATAAAGTGACAAATATCAGATTTTCAAAAATCAGAGTGGGACGTAAGGTGAAAAGTGTCTCAGTACTAAAGGGGTTAATGAAATACATATGCTTACATACTCTATGATATTAGCTGCTATGTGCTGTTTATTTAACTTTGTCATTTGCATAGAAATGTGAGCATATGTGTGATATACAATATACACATCTGTGCTGCGGTGTGAGACTATAAACAGGTGCAGAAACTAATGTCGGCTAATGCAAACAGATACAGTTAGAAGATCAAAGAAAGAAGGAGCAAGAAATGTCATCTGGACACCAAAACCCTATCAGTGTCAACCTGAGACGCCACTTCTCTTATTTCATGAACTTACTGTAATTGCTGTTTCCTTATGTAAACATATATTGGGGTCATTTACTATAACCTCACACACCAGAAACTGGCATACAAAAGTCACACGTTGGCAACTTGAACACCACCGCAACAAAATTTAGGTGCATTTCGTGTTTGTATGCCGTCCTCACCTCTTTCGGAAAAGGGGAGTGATGGGGGCATTGTGTGGACAGGGCCATCTGTCCCAGCCCATTCCCTATTCCGGAAATGAGGACAGAAACCTAGAAGCTGGAGTAGATTTTAGTCTAGGTGCATGGACTGCCTGAGGATGCACCTAATTTATGACAAGGCCTGCATCCATAAATTAACCACATCCTTCAGTGGTGCAGGGGATATCAAAGACCAGAGTAAAATGCTGTTTTTTTTCATAAATGAAAAAAAATAGCAACATCACTAATGCTTTGTCACCTAGTTTCAGACCACTAAACTACTAGGCATGCTAGAGTTTAGGGACCCAAACCTGACCATAGCAAACCCATCTTTCCTTCAAAGAATAGTAAATGAAATTCAAACTTCTCCATTGGCATTGTGCACATGTGTACTGTGCCACCGAAGCAGAGGATAGTACCCTTTCTTCATTGCACATAAGCTTGATTTGCAATGCTTGCAGAGGAAAGCGGGTGGGTGGGGCATTGCCTTTTGACCTAGAGGCTCTGCTCTCTCTGTAACTGCCGTGCCCTCTACACTTTGATTGACAGGTATAGGCAGTGAAAATGTCAGCACACCAGTCCCTGTCAATCAAAGTGCAGAAGGCACAGCAGTTGCAGAGAGAGCAGAGCCTCCAGGTGTAACAGCAACAACCCTGTTCCATCTAGAGACCAATTTGCATATAATAAATCTTTATTTTTCTCAGCAATGCGGGCACAAATGAACATGGGACCAACACAGATGCTTTCGGCTCCCAAGTACACATGCAGCAGGTCAGCTAGTTTCATAGCTACAAATCTGCTGACAGATGCCCTTTAAGGACCCCTGTGGTAACTCCACTCCTAGAGCAGGAGCTAGATTATGTCTGAAATTGTAGTTGGTACTCTACTCATCATCCCTGTGACTGCATCATAAAATCAGAGCCTAGTGGTCTGGCAGCTTGAGGGAGTAAGTTAACTAGACCTCTTTCCACAAAGAAAGGTGTCTCAGGCAAGGGACCTTGAGGCTAAGGTCATACGGGCAGCTAAAATTCACTTGAAAGAAGTAACATGTCACTTCTCAAGTGCATCTGAGATCAATAAGACATTGTTCATGTCATTGTTAATGTAGATTCTGTGGCGTAAAGAGGCCATTGTCTGCAGCATAACGTGCTTTAGATTTTTAAAATCCATTATGTATTTCTTAAGCAGAAATCCAAAATTAACCCTATAATTTTTCCTACGGATTTGGAGTTGGCAGTGCCATGGATCTGCACGAGAATTAGAACCACTGTCAAAGGGGCTAATCTTCAGCTTTTCTGTGGGGAATCTGATTTTTCTCTGCAGCGGTGGCAAAAATCAGTGTTGAAATTTTGAGTGATGTGAACAGGGTGTGTGGACAACCACATTCACCAGCATGGGATGTATGTAACATTGACGGTGTTAGCATAGTTTCCAGGGTGATGTGCTGGTCCCACCGCCTGGCTAGTAGAAAATATGAGTTGTGCAGAGCTAGAAGCAAAACCTATGTGTATGAGCTCCTACAAAGTAGGCCAAAAGAGAAGCCTCAGCCAGGAAACACCATTCCTGAGACTGAAAAGCTGCCAGAGAACAACTTAACTGAAAGACTAGTGCAGTGTGCTGGCAGCCCACTGCATAAGGAGTTAATGTAATATCATTTTGCACTTTGTATCTCAAAGGCTATGTAGGGGATTAAAGGGGTATTCTCATCTTAGACAATGGGGGCATATCGAGGGGGGTCCGGCCACCACCAGGCGCAGCTCCCCCGCTGCTCCCATAGAAATGAGAGCGCACCGCGCATGAGCGGCCACTGCTCCCATTCATTTCTATGTAGCCGACGGAAATAGCCAAGCCAGCGCTCGGCTATTTTTGCTGGCCCCATAGAAATGAATGGAGGGCAGCTGCGCATGCGCAGTGCACCCTCCTTTACTTTGGGGACTCTGTTCTCGATAAAGGTGCGGGTCCCAGCACCTATAAGACAATGGGGGAATATCCTAGCGATATGCCCCCATTGTCTAAGATGAGACTAACCCTTTAATCAGCCGCATTACAGACAAGGATAACACTGTTCTGTTAGGGGCCATTTGTTCTGTTCCGCAAAATACTGAATGCATGTGGATGTCATCCATATTTTTTGCGGATCTGTGTTTTGCGGACTGCAAAACACATACGATCGTGTGTATGAGCCCTTATAATGAGAAAGAGCATCTGTCACCATGATCAACCCTATTAAAGGGAATCTGGCACCATGATCAACCCTATTAAAGGGAAGGTCACCTAATTTTACTATATATAACCCATGGCAATGCAATGTAGTGTTGCCTAACATAATTAAAACCGCTTCCCCTGGGATCCCAAGACTGCCTTTCCATAAAGGCAATCTGTCACCACAGTCTTGGACTATTTATTTGCAGTAATACACGAGGAGTACTGCTGATAAGGAATCCAGATCTTTATTTTTCTACTACCCTCGGTTCTTCCACGGTCAGCACTCAGAGCTGCACTGAAATACAGAGTCTAGACTGCCGAGCCTGCTAATGAGTCATCTCCATTATGTTAGCACAGCATGGCAGTGCAGGGTGTGTATTTCAGTGTAGATTTCAGCACTGACAGTGGCACAATGGGGGCATGTGGTAATATGGTGATCTGGACTCCTTATCTGCAGTACTATTCAAGTATTGCTGGACATAATAGTCCAAGGTCTTGCCGGCAGGTTCCCTATACAGCAGGCATACTTCCTAGTAAAGTTGATCAAGCTGAATTAAATAAGCCCTATGTTACTGCAATCTCATGTATGGTTGCAGCCAAATCTTTATTTTTGCAAATGAGGTGCTCATAGCACAGGAAGGAAGGCCTAGCACCTCGGAGCACCACTTTACCACCTCCTTTTCCCCCATTGCGATTCCCGTCATGGCCTGTTTCATAGAGTCAGGCATCTTCACTTTTCAGAAGCTTGGCCCTGAAATTTCGTGCTTGCACTGGTGAGACTTCATCGGTGCATGTATGGTTGATCTCACGAGACTCTCACCACTGAGATCTGCACTGCACAAGTGCTGATGTTAGTTTTCTCGCAAAGGAGAAGATGCTTCTGGGAGGAGAGTGACAACATAGGCACTTACACAGATCTCAGCAAGGAGTGTCTCATGAAATCAACCACACATGCGCCGATGAAGTCTTACCGTTACAAGCACAAGATTTCAGGGCTAAGCTTCGGAACAATGACCCTGCCAGTCAGACCATGGGGATAATGGTGAGAAGGTAGAGCGGTGCTCCACAGTACTCCAATCTGCATACAAATAAAATTAAAGATTTTGCTGTGACCATACATCCGTTTGCAGCAATACAAGTTAATTTAAAGGGTTTATCCAGGAATTGATAACCTCAGGATAGGTCATCATTCTCACATCGGCGGGGGTCCGAGTCCCGTCACCAACGCCGTTTCAGGGAGCTGCAGCGCTCACTAAATGGGCCTGAGCCGCAACTAAGCCACATAACCGATGTACGTTGATGTCACATGACGATGTCACATGGCCTAAAGAGGCCGCAGTACTCACTGACCACCAACCTCTTTTAACAACTTGTTGGTGGGGGTCTCGGTGTCGGAGCCCCATCAATCTGTTATTGATGACCTATCCAGAGGATAAGTCATCAATACAGAATCCTGGATAACCTCTTTAATTCACCATCATCAATTCTACCAGGCAGTATGCATGCTTTTATATGGTGATTATTGTAATAGATGTTTGTTAAGTTTTAGATTTAAACATATTTCTATCTTGTGTGGTTAAATATTTTAATAAATCAGTTGGAGGAGAAGGTTTTAATTTTTTTTCATTTATTACAACAATGACCGTGCCTCCCTAGCATCGCGGGCAAACAGACAAGAGGACCAAGTCCTGATGGCAAGGTTTCTCGGTTGCCAAGGCAAATAGTGATAGAGAGGATTAACATCCCAGGTGAGTTTCATTTTGTGGGAAGGAGAGTTACAAATGGGCAGGCATATATCAGAGTGATTCTCAAAGATTTATTAAAACTATAAAATAAATATTTATATTCAACCTTAAAGTATCTCATGTCACAGCTTCACTGGCCACCACTCTGATTCCTGTTGGACCTGTACTGTTGACATCACATTCATTAGTCCAGTGACCACAACAGCCAATCACTGGCCTCAGCAGGCTTGTCATTGCTAGTAACATAGTAGCATAGTTTATAAGGCCAAAAAAAGACATCTGTCCATCCAGTTCGGCCTGTTATCTTGCAAGTTGATCCAGAGGAAGGCAAAAAACCCTGTGAGGTAGAAGCCAATTTTCCCCACTTTAGGGGAAAAAATCCCTTCCCGACTCCAATCCGGCAATCAGAACTACTCCCTGGATCAACGACCCCTCTCTAGTAACTATAACCTGTAATATTATTACCCTCCAGAAATACATCCAGGCCCCTCTTGAACTCTTTCAGTGAACTTACCATCACCACCTCCTTAGGCAGAGAGTTCCATAGTCTCACTGCTCTTACCGTAAAGAATCCTCTTCTATGTTTGTGTACAAACCTTCTTTTCTCCAGACGCAGAGGATGTCCCCTCGTCACAGTCACAGTCCTGGGGATAAATAGTTCATGGGAGAGATCTCTGTACTGACCCCTGATATTTTTATACATAGTTATTAGATCTCCCCTCAGTCGTCTTTTTTCTAAATTGAATAACCCTAATTTTGATAAACTTTCTGGGTACTGTAGTCCACCCATTCCAGTTATTACTTTAGTTGCGCTCCTCTGAACCCTCTCCAGCTCTGCTATGTCTGCCTTGTTCACAGGAGCCCAGAACTGTACACAGTACTCCATGTGTGGTCTGACTAGTGATTTGTAAAGTGGCAGGACTATGTTCTCATCACGGGCATCTATGCCCCTTTTGATGCAACCCATTATCTTAATGCTCAATGGCTATTGCACCCCATGACTAATGAACATAACATGACTGCTGCCGGCACAAAAGTAATTGGAGTGGTAGCACAGGACAAAGGTAATATGTCACATCCTGGAAGCGCTATTAAGTACAGTAGTGTGCACGCTTTAAGGGGTTGTCTCACATCAGAAAATGTGATGAAAAAATTAATCAAGCCAGCAAAGGAAGCAATATGGACAATCACAATACAATAGTAAGTGGCTTATATTAATTTACTACTCTACATGATAAATGTAATTTGCTGAATCGAGACAACCCTTTAATGGAGTGGACTCCAGAGCGTGCATGCTTAATGGAGTGGACTCCTGAGTGTGCATGCTTAATGGAGAGGATTCCTGAGTGCACACGCTTAATGGAGAGAACTGATTTCAGGAGGGAACCGGATAACTCAGGGGATCGATCTGTAGTGAAGTATAGATGATTACGAACCTGACAGTTCCTGTGCTAATGCTCCTGTCTTTCCTGCAGTGCATTATTTTCCCAGCTGCAACCATGATGTCACTTAAACAACATGTGATGTCACCGCAGTAGCCAATCACTGGCTTCAGAGATGCACTAAAGAGACCTATTATTGGCTGCAGTGGTCAAGTGTTATCGACGTGACATCACCTCTGCAGCTGGGAAAACTGCAGAAGGATCTGGCAGGTGAGTAATCATCTATTCTTTATTACAGGTCAATCTTCTGATTTGTCTTAACCCTTAGGATACATGTAAGGCGCTGAAGCCGGGACAAAAATCCCAGCGCAATACTGCTACGGCAGTCTGATCAGGAGCTGCGCTCGCCCAATCAGCTGCAGGGGTCCGGCAGTGGCTGATAGCCGGACCCCTGCTGTATGCGCCGGCATTGGTGAAAACACCAATGCCGTTGCATTAACCCTCGCACTGCCGCTGTGAGCGCTGACCGCAGCACGTGCGGTATCCTGAAGGGTTAAGAGGTCCAACGGGTCCCCGCGCTGCTGTGACGATGGCAGGGAAGGCAGCCTTCCTTAGGCATCAGGGCTGCCTTCTACGGAAGCCTGTGAGATCTAGCCCCGTGAACAGCAATTAAGAAGACACGGAGGAGAAGCTGTCTGAGCGTGAGCTACTGAAAGGGTGGACATCCCTGCGTCCGTCCAGGCACTGCGCCGGACAGAGAACAGGTAGCCAGAAAACTGGACTGTCCAGCCTAAAGCCGGACATCTGGCGACCCTAATATCAGCCTGCCCCTAGGGTGGCCAGAGGTCCGGTTTTAGGCTGGACAGTCTGGCTTTCAGACTCCCTGTCCACTGTCCGGAGCAGTGCCTGTACAAACACAGGTATGTCCATCCTTTCAGTAGCTCACGCTCAGACAGCTTCTCCTCTGTGTCTTTGCTGAACCAGGGGGCGTGGCCTTGTGTTTAGCGGTGTGGCTTCATGGGAACCGGTGGCACGGCTTCACGTTGGGGGGAGGCTGGACAGTCTGTCCCTGTCCTCTGTCATGCGCAGGGCCTGGATGGACACAGGGATGTCCTTTTGAACAGCTCACTCTCAGACAGCAGCACTGTGCAGTCTGAGCATGAGCTGCAGGGAGAAAGTCACCCTCCCTCCCCTGCAGCTGACAGAAGTTGATTTTTATCTTCATTTTTTCAATCCCAGTCAGATGCGGAGTGGAAGGGGAGTGGCCTGAGTCGGGGGCATGACTTAGTGGGACCTGGGGGTGGGGCTTTTAAGTCCTTCTTTTGAAGGTTGCCTGAATTACAGGCCAATGCCATAGCAATTTCGGAGGAAAGAAAACATCTTTTATTACTTCTGAACGGTAAATATATGAAATTTACATTATATGGGACCTGGGGGTGGGGCTTTTAAGTCCTTCTTTTGAGGGTGGCCTGAATTATAGGTCGATGACATAGTAATTTAGTAGAAAACACAGTGGGTAGCAGTTGAAGAAAACATCTTTTATTACTACTGAACGGTAAATATGTGAAATTTACATTATAGATGTAATTAGAATTAGAGATGAGCGAACATGCTCATCCGAGCTTGGTGCTCGTTCGAACATTAGGGTAGTCGTAGGTCCTCGATACTCGGGCGAACATCTCGCGATACTTGAGGAAATGGCATCTTCCTCTTCCTGCATGTTTGGCGGCTTTTTCTCAGCCAATCAACATGCAGGAGAGTCTTTGGTACCCCCTAGCATCTCGTGGAACCCCTACAAGTCGATAGCAGGGATTGGCTGGCCAGATCAGATGACCTGAGGATACAAGAATCTGGTCCCGCGATGCTCGCCTCAGACGCCGCCTGGATGAGATTAGGGATAGAGTTGCTGTCTGTCAGGGAGAGTGTTAGGGCCTCAATTTAGAATTTGGTTAGGCATGAATCATCCACAAAGAACCCAACAGTCCTTCTAAGGGCTACAACGACCTTTTTTTTTGGCCTCCTCTCGGCTGCTGGCTGGGACTTGTAGTGCAGCTACTGCCATCTTGGCTGCACACTGTTAGGGCGTGAAATTAGAATGTGGTTAGGCAGGAATCATCCACAAAGAACCCAACGGTCCTTCTAAGGGCTACAACAACCTTTTTTGTTGGCCTCCTCTTGGCTGCTGGCTGGGACTTGTAGTGCAGCTACCACTATCTTGGCTGCACACTGTGCACAGCGACTGGTGGCAAAAAGGGGACAGCACATGGTCCACACAGACTCCAATGAAATTGCCCAAAGCCCTCTCAGTACTTTTTTGCTGCTGTTGTACCTTGGCTTGCTGGGATCTGTAGTGCAGTCTAGGGAATACATTTTTTCTCTCAGTTATATATATACTAGAGTCCAGTGAAAAATTGTTTGGTGTGCAGAACACTAGCCGCAGTCTAGAGAATCCCTTTTTTTTCTCTCAGTTATATATACTACAGTCCAGTGAACAATTGTGTGGTGTGCGGTACACTAGCCGCAGTCTAGAGAATACGTTTTTTCTCTCAGTTATATATACTACAGTCCAGTCAAAAATTGTGTGGTGTGCGGTACACTAGCCGCAGTCTAGAGAATTCCTTTTTTTTAATTATTATATATACTACAGTCCAGTGAAAAATTGTGTGGTGTGCGGTACAATAGCCGCAGTCTAGAGAATATGTTTTTTTCTCTCAGTTATATATACTACAGTCCAGTGAACAATTCTGTGGTGTGCGGTACACTAGCCACAGTCTAAAGAATAAGTTTTTTCTCTCAGTTATATATACTACAGTCCAGTCAAAAATTGTGTGGTGTGCGGTACAATAGCCACAGTCTAGAGAATAAGTTTTTTCTCTCAGTTATATATACTACAGTCCAGTGAAAAATTGTGTGGTGTGCGGTACACTAGCCACAGTCTAGAGAATACTGTTTTTCTCTCAGTTATATATACTACAGTCCAGTGAACAATTCTGTGGTGTGCAGTACACTAGCCACAGTCTAGAGAATATGTTTTTTCTCTCAGTTATATATACTACAGTCCAGTGAAAAATTGTGTGGTGTGCGGTACAATAGCCACAGTCTAGAGAATAAGTTTTTTTATCTCAGTTATATATACTACAGTCCAGTAAAAAATTGTGTGGTGTGCGGTACACTAGCCGCAGTCTAGAGAATACGTGTATTTTTTAATTATATATACTACAGTCCAGTGAAAAATTGTGTGGTGTGTGGTACAATAGCCGCAGTCTAGAGAATATCTTTTTTCTCTCAGTTATATATACTACAGTCCAGTGAAAAGTTGTGCGGTGTGCGGTACACTAGCCGCAGTCTAGAGAATACGTTTTTTTTTCTCAGTTATATATACTACAGTCCAGTGAAAAATTGTGTGGTGTGCGGTACAATAGCCACAGTCTAGAGAATAAGTTTTTTCTCTCAGTTATATATACTACAGTCCAGTGAACAATTGTGTGGTGTGCGGTACACTAGCCACAGTCTAGAGAATTCCTTTTTTTTTATTATATATACTACAGTCCAGTGAAAAATTGTGTGGTGTGCTGTACACTAGCCTCAGTCTAGAGAATACGTGTTTTGGTCTCAGATAGTAATTCTACAGTTTAGTGAATATACAAAATGGTGAACCCCAGGGGTAAGGGTCGAGGACGTGGGCGTGGGCGTCCAAGTGATGTAGGGGGCAGAGGCCGTGGTCCTGGGCAGGGTGACACAGTACCTGCTGATAAGGGAGCATTGGAACGCCACAGAGGTTCGCTCTCTTCCCAGAGTCACAAACTACTGCTCAGAAGCAACCTGAGCAGTTTCTCTGTCCCGATGCCCAAAATTTCGAACTTTCACAGTCTGTGGGTGATGAGAGTGTGGACTTAGTCCAAGTAGTGTGTCAAGAGGTGTCTGATGATGATGATGATGAGACACGGTTGTCAGACAGTGACGTTGTTGTCAGGGCAGTAAGTCCGAGGAGGGAGCAGAGTGAGGAATCAGAGGAAGAGCTGGTGGATGATGAGGTGACTGACCCGAGCTGGGTTGGTAAGCCTAGTCAAGACAGTGCTTCTGAGGGGGAGGCAAGTGCAGCACCAGAACAGGTTGGAAGAGGCAGTGGGGTGGCCAGAGGGAAAAGCAGGGCCAGAGCAAGTAGATCAGCAACTGTTTCACGAAGTGAAGCTCCCGTGCCGAGGCCTAGATGTTCGCAAGTCTGGAGGTTCTTTAAAGAAAGTGAGGTTGACTGACGGACTGTGGTGTGCAACCTGTGCCACACCAGGATCAGCAGGGGAGCCACCACTACCAGCTTAACCACTACGAGCATGCGCAGGCATATGAGTGCTAAACACCCGACTCAGTGGAACTAAGGCCGTTCACCTCCTGCGGGTCACACCACTGCTCCTTCCCCTGTGTCACATGCTGGCTCTGCGAGTCAACCCCCTGCCCAGGACCCAGGCACGAGCGCCTCCCGCCCTACAACCACCCCTTCACCTCCACAATCCTCCACACCCTCCACCAATTTGTCCCAGCGCAACGTTCAGCTGTCTTTACATCAGACATTTGAGCGCAAGCGCAAATACAATTCCACCCACCCACATGCACAAGCCCTAAATGTCCACATCTCCAAACTGCTGAGCCTGGAGATGCTGCCCTATAGGCTGGTAGAGATTGAGGCTTTCCGCAACCTGATGGCGGTGGCTGTCCCTCGGTACTTGGTCCCCAGCCGGCACTATTTTTCCCGATGTGCCGTCCCAGCCCTACACCAGCACGTGTCAGAGAACATCATCCGTGCCCTGACCAACGTGGTTACTGAGAAGGTCAACCTAACCATGGACACGTGGACAAGTTCTGGCGGGCAGGGACACTTTATCTCCCTGACGGCACATTGGGTTAACTTGGTGGAGGCTGGGACCGAGTCTGACCCTGGGGCCACTCATGTGCTGCCCACACCGAGGATTGCGGGGCCTACCTCGGTCACGGTTTCTCAGGCTTATTATGCCTCTTCCTCCAACCCCTCCTCCTCCTCCTACTCTCAATTACCATCCTTGAGCACGGCGCCTTCAGTCGGTAGCTCTAGGTGCAGCAGCACTGCTGTGGGTAAGCGCCAACAGGCGGTTCTGAAACTGCTGAGCTTAGGTGACAAGAGGCACACCGCCCAAGAGCTGTTACAGGGCATCACGGCGCAGACCGATCTTTGGCTGGCGCCGCTGAACCTCAAACCAGGCATGGTTGTGTGTGACAACGGGCGTAACCTGGTGGCGGCTCTGCAACTCGGCAGACTCACACATGTGCCATGCCTGGCCCACGTGTTCAATCTTGTGGTTCAGCGGTTCCTCAAGACCTACCCCAATTTGTCTGATTTGCTCATTAAGGTGTGACACATCTGTGCGCATTTCCGCAAGTCAACCACAGATGCTGCCACTCTCAGGGCAGTGCAACGGCGCTTACAACTGCCAGCTCACCGACTGTTGTGCGACGTGTCCACGCGATGGAATTCCACATTACACGTTAGCCAGGGTTTACCAGCACCACAGAGGGATTGTAGACTGCCAGATGACAACTTCCATGAGAACTGGTAGTCAGGTTAGTCAGCTTTCTCAAATCTACAATGAGGAGTGGACATGGATGTCTGATATCTGTCAGGTGTTAGGCAACTTTGAGGAGTCAACACAGATGGTCAGCGACGATGCCGCTATTATTAGCGTTACCATCCCGCTGCTTTGTCTGCTGAAAAACTCACTGCTCTGAGGCTTGGCGCTTGTCACAGGAGATGGGGGAAGAAGATACGTTGCTTGATAGCCAGACCACCCTCAAGCAGCGCGTATTGGAGGAGGGGGAGGAAGAGGAGGATGAGGAGGAAGAGGAGGAGACTGTTGGCAAGACTGAAGAGGGTACCAATGCTCATTCCTTCTTATCTGTTGAGCGTGTATGGGCTGAAGAGGAGGAGGAGGAAATGGAGAGTCAGCCTATTGAGGAGAGGGAATTCTTGCGTGTTGGGACTCTTGCGCACATGGCTTACTTCATGTTAGGCTGCCTTTCCCGTGAACCTCGCGTTAGAAGCATTTTTGCAAACACCGATTACTGGGTGTTCACCCTCCTGCACCCCCAGTACAAGCAGAACTTTTCCACTCTCATTCCTGTAGAGGAAAGGAGTATGAGAGTGAATCAATATCAACAGGCCCTGGTGCACAAGCTGAAACTATCCTTCCCATCTGACACCGCTAGCGGCAGAGGACGTAGTTCTGTGGGCCAACCAGCGGGGGTGAGGAGGGGAGCAGGCAGCTTGTCAAGCACTGGCAGGGGAACACTCTCCAAGACCTTTTCCAGTTTTATGTCACCCCAGCAAGACTATGTCACCCGTCCCCAGTCTAGGCAGAGTAGGGGGGAGCTGTTCAGATAGATGGTGAGGGAGTACCTAGTTGACCATACCAACGTCCTGCGTGATCACTCTGCTCCATACAACTACTGGGTTGCAAAGCTGGACACGTGGCCCGAACTGGCGCTGTACGCCTTGGAGGTGCTGGCCTGCCCTGCCGCTAGCGTGTTGTCAGAGCGGGTCTTCAATGCAGCTGGTGGCATCATCACTGATAAGCGTACACGCCTGTCAACTGACAGCGCTGACATGCTGACGCTTATTAAAATGAATAAAGCCTGGATTTCACCGGAATTCAAATCTCCACCGGGGGAAAGCAGCTCAACATGAAGATTCTTCATGTATCCTCTCCTCCTCGTCCTTCTCTTCCTACACAAACGCTGAGCCAACAGGCAATTTTTCAGAGGGCCAACTGGCTCTCTTTTCAAACATTGTTTATGGAGGGCCACCTACAGGCCCTCTCTCCAATCAATTTTTTAGGAGCGTCAACTACAGTGTCACGAGTAGGCTTGCGTTTGGAATCAGACGTTCTGCGCGGCTTTCTAAGTGACATATTTGACAGGCTATTCCCTTTGTTTGGGTGCTGTTCACCACACCCCTTCCCCTCAGCTGTTGCCGCTTGGCAATTAGCTTTCTCCTATTTACCCCTTCCTCTCCTAGTATCCCTTGCGGTTTATATCTTCAGCTTACCTGGTTGAGAGTGGTGTGGATCTCGGCTGAGATCCAGTTGCTGGGTTACCTGCTTAAGTTAAGTTTCTTCTGTTTCTTTTGTTGTTTTCCTTTTGGAGTCTCCTGTTCCTCCTTACGTTTGGGAGGAACGGGTTTACTCTCTTGTGTCACTAGACTGCAGAGTTTTCTAGGGTGCATTTAGATTAGGTTCCTGTGTATGAACTTTCCTACAACCCAGGCTTGTTCATACTGGTAGTCAGCCAGGGCCTAGTCTCATTGTCCCCTGCAGGAGGTGACCGGTTTCCTGGTTTTGTCTGTTCCCATCCCTCATACGCTCGGTGTGGCTTTTCCCCCCACACCAGAGCGTGACATACAGACACTCAAAAACAATTTTTTAGGAGGGTCAACTACAGACACTCAAAAACAATTTTTTAGGAGGGTCAACTACAGACACTCAAAAACAATTTTTTAGGAGGGTCAACTACAGACACTCAAAAACAATTTTTCCAGAGGGTCAACTTCAGACACTCCAAAACCATTTTTTAGGAGGGTCAACTACAGACACTCAAAAACTATTTTTCCGGAGGGTCAACTTCAGACACTCCAAAACCATTTTTTAGGAGGGTCAATTACAGACACTCTAAAACAATTTTTTGGGAGGCTCACCTACAGCCATTTGACTGCAATCTCAGTCTGACCAAGGCATTGGTAGTGTCACCGCCATGCTGTGTCAGGGTAAATTTATATGTGGTTCACCTGCTACCTCATCTAACTTGGTCACCCTGTTGTCACCGCCATGCTGTGTCAAGGTAAATTTTTATGTGGTTCACCTGCTACCTCAGTCTAACTTGGTCACTCTGTTGTCACCGCCATGCTATGTCAGGGTAAATTTTTATGTGGTTCACCTGCTACCTCAGTCTAACTTGGTCACTTTGTTGTCACCGCCATGCTGCGTCAGGGTAAATATTTATGTGGTTCACCTGCCACCTCAGTCTAACTTGGTCACTCTGTTGTCACCGCCATGCTGTGTCAGGGTAAATTTATATGTGGTTCACCTGCTACCTCAGTCTAACTTGGTCACTCTGGGTTCACCGCCATGCTGTGTCAGGGTAAATATTTATGTGGTTCACCTGCTACCTCAGTCTAACTTGGTCACTCTGTTGTCACCGCTATGCTGTGTCAGGGTAAATTTATATGTGGTTCACCTGCTATCTCAGTCTAACTTGGTCACTCTGTTGTCACCGCTATCCTGTGTCAGGGTAAATTTTTATGTGGTTCACCTGCTACCTCATCTAACTTGGTCACTTGGTGGTGTCACCGCCATGCTGTGTCAGGGTAAATTTTTGGGTGGCTCACCTGCTACCTCATCTAACTTGGTCACTTGGTGGTGTCACCGCCATGCTGTGTCAGGGTAAATTTTTGGGTGGCTCACCTGCTACCTCATCTAACTTGGTCACTTGGTGGTGTCACCGCCATGCTGTGTCAGGCTACATGTTTGGGTGGCTCACCTGCTACCTCATCTAATTTGGTCACTTGGTGGTGTCACCACCATGCTGTGTCAGGCAAAATTTTTGGGTTGCTCACCTGCTACATCATCTAACTTGGTCACTTGTTGGTGTCACCGCCATGCTGTGTCAGGCTTATGCCTGCGTCCTGGGGCGGGGGATAGGACAGCAGTGCCAGCATGGGCAGTGGTGTCACCCGCAGGCGGTGATGGACCTTCGTTGCACCTAGTTGGGTGCTTTCCTAACATGTGCCAGCGCATGTGCCTCGCCCATCTTGGTCTGGGTCAGCACAATTGTCTTGAGGGTCACCACCAGGCTGTTGCCCAGAATTTGGCGTAATGGTACGATTAGGCAGCCTCAGAGGCATCCATGCATGCTGCCCCTGCTGTTTCCTGTCCATTTCCGTGGTGTTTCCATCATTTTCTGAGGTTTCCAGGCAACCTTCCCTGTGCAGAGCTTTGGTCCCCTGCAAAAATGTTTGAGTCTCCCATTGACTTCAATGGGGTTCGTTATTCGAAACGAGCACCCGAGCATCGGGAAAAATTCGACTCGAATAACGAGCACCCGAGCATTTTAGTGCTCGCTCATCTCTAGTAATGATTAGTTAGTTGTTAATATTAACTAGTTAATTAATGAGTTAGTCTAAAACATAAGTTATATTTATGGTAACCGGAATATCCCTTTAACAGTGTCATCCACAGAGCTCTGCCCCTTTAAAGCAGATCTACAGCAGTGAACTGGCTAGGTTGTTATGGAAACCTGGTGTGTGTGGAGACTAACTGCCTGTGAGCTTCTATTGGCTGATAAGGGTCATGTGACCAGGCTTCTATTGGCTAATGCATTTTTTGGAAATATCTCAGGAACGGTACGTCCTGGAGAGCTAAGACCCTTTCTAAAACCTTCCCGGACACCTGATGTACCTGTGTGCCAAATTTCGTGATTGTAGCTGCGACGGTGCAGATTCCTTTAGCGGACATACACACACACAACCACTCAGCTTTATTATATTAGATGGCCCATAATAGAACAGTCCTATCCAATTTTTGAGGGCACAAGATGACAAAAAAATGGCGAACTGTGTTTTTTTACATTTTTTTTTCTGTTATGGCATTCCCCGCAGAGATATTTTTTATTACTTGAATAGTTTGTACTTTTTCGGACGTGGTGATACGTAATATGTTTTTTTATTGTTTAGATATTTTTATATGTAAAATTGGGAAAGGGGATGATTTGAAATTTTAATATTTTGGTGTTTAGTTTTTTTTTACTTGTTATTTAATAACTATTAGGCCCCTTATGGTTGAGAACCCTTTTTCTATTCACCTTAACCCTTACACTCCCAGCGCCGTACATGTACGGCGCTGGGGCGATGCGGGCACACGGCGCCCGCTCGCAAGTGCGGCGGGCGTCATGGCCGGCAAGTCTCTGCTGTCTCTAACAGCAGAGATTTGCCGCTACTTACTAGATCGGCGGCGTCTTCCTGGGCGTTTAGATGCCGTGATCACACGTGATCACGGCATCTAGTTGCGTCTGAACCCGGAAGCGTTCGCTTCCGGGTGGTGTACAGACACCCCGTGTGGCCAATCGGGGTGTCTGTACACCATATGAAAACTGTAATCCTCGCTGGTGAGGATTTCAGTTTTCAAAGTGCAATTCTTATTCTGGCCACTAGATGGCAGGCCATGATAAGAAATGAGCAATTCTTGGATTTCTGAGTCTAGAAAATCCCTGATTGCTCATAAAGAAAAAAAAAGCCACAATATATCAGCCCATATTTGAGCTTTCAAATAGTAAAAAAAAAATTTTTTTTAAAAATGTAAAAAAAAATATATAAAAAAAATAAAAAAGATATAAAAGTTCAAATCACCCCCCTTTCCATATAATACAAAAATAAATACCTAAATAACAATAAATATAGACATCATGGGTATCACCATGACCGAAAACGCCCGTACTTTTAAAATATTTAAAAAAAATTCCAATACGGCGAATTGTGTGGCGGAAAAAAGCGTCCAAATGGCGATTTGCCGTTTTTTGTCGCTTTTTTTCTAAAAAAAATAAATAAATAAAAAGCGATCAAAAAGTCATACACACCCCAGAATGGTATCAATAAAAACTGAAGATCGTCCCGCAAAAAATGAGCCCCCATACAGCTCTGTACACATAAATACCAAAAAGTTATAGGGGTCAGATATGACAAGGAAAAAAAAAAAAAAGGGCAACGTTCTAATTATTTTATCACTATGAAAACGCAGGAAAAACTATACATATTAGGTATTGCCGGATTCGTACTGACCAGTAGAATGAAAGTAATGGATAAGTTTTAATGCACATCGAACGCTGTAAATAAAAACCCGTAGAA
>ONZH01003829.1:0-39315 GCA_900303285.1 Rhinella marina | reverse complement strand
AGTAGGGGGGAGCTGTACAGAAAGATGGTGAGGGAGTACCTAGCTGACCATACAACGTCCATAGCGATCACTCTGCTCCATACAACTACTGGGTTTCAAAGCTGGACACGTGGCCTGAACTGGCGCTGTACGCCTTGGAGGTGCTGGCCTGCCCTGCCGCTAGCGTGCTGTCAGAGCGGGTATTCAGTGCAGCTGGTGGCGTCATCACCGATAAGCGTACACGCCTGTCAACTGACAGCGCTGACAGGCTGACGCTTATTAAAATGAACAAAGCCTGGATTTCACCGGAATTCAAATCTCCTCCGGGGGAAAGCAGCTAAAGATTTAAATAACTTATGTATCCGATTCCTCTTCTCTACTCCTCCTCCTACTCCTCCTCCTACTCCTCCTCCTCCTACATAATGTCTTTGCCTAACGCTGACCCAAAAAACGCCATTTTTTAGAGGTCCAACTGGCACTCTTTTAGCACAATTTTTTAGGAGGGCCCCCTACAGGCCCTTTATTCAAACAATTTTTCCAGAGGTCCACCTACAGGCCCTCTCTCCAAAAAATTTATCCGGAGGTCCACCTACAGGCCCTCTCTTCAAACAATTTTTCCGGAGGTCCACCTACAGGCCCTCTGTGCTAACAATTTTTCCAGAGGTCCACCTACAGGCCCTCTCTCCAAACAATTTTTCCGGAGTTCCACCTACAGGCCCTCTGTCCAAACAATTTTTCCGGAGGTCCACCTACAGGCCCTTTCTCCAAACAATTTTTCCGGAGTTCCACCTACAGGCCCTCTGTCCAAACAAATTTTCCGGAGGTCCACCTACAGGCCCTCTCTTCAAACAATTTTTCCGGAGTTCCACCTACAGGCCCTCTGTCCAAACAATTTTTCCGGAGGTCCACCTACAGGCCCTCTCTCCAAACAATTTTTCCGGAGTTCCACCTACAGGCCCTCTGTCCAAAAAATTTTTCCGGAGGTCCACCTACAGGCCCTCTCTCCAAACAATTTTTCCGGAGTTCCACCTACAGGCCCTCTGTCCAAAAAATTTTTCAGGAGGTCCACCTACAGGCCCTCTCTCCAAACAATTTTTCCGGAGTTCCACCTACAGGCCCTCTCTCCAAACAATTTTTCCGGAAGTCCACCTACAGGCCCTCTCTCCAATTCCAGTTTCCAGTTTTATTTGCGCAAACTGCATACATTTTTATTTTTGGGATAGGTGTGAAAAATAATATTACTTGCGAATCTATATTGCCCAACATTGGATACGGTAGCAAGTAGAAGACCAAACACATGCTGCTCACAGGGTTCCGCAAATTCCTGGTCCACCCGCAAATTCCTTATCCACAATGTCAAGGAGGTTGTGGTTCTGTTGATGAGCAACAAGTCCTTCTGTACTGAAATCGCCGACAAAGTCTCCATCTAAGAACCTACAGACCATTGTGGAGAGAGCGGCACAGCTCGCCATCAAAGTGTCGAACCCCTAAGCCAGACTGCGCAGAGAAGATAACGAATAAATATCTCTGTGGTTATTTTTGCTAAATAAAAGTTAAATAAACCCCCCCAAAAATTCATCTGTTCCTGTGCCTGATCCACCCAAGTTGAATCTGTCCCATCCTGAGAAATTCCCCCCCAAGGAGTCCCCACTGTAACTTGCTTCCCATACAACTACCTCACCCCCTTGACACCTGTGTCTCGCCATTGTCCACCACCTCCTCAGACAACACTGGTAAATCCCCACTGTCAGCACACGGAAACAGCAAAAGGTCTTGCGAATTGGGGCAGAGAATGTTCTGGGCTAGCACATCAGGGAAGGGGTGACTATGGGGTTCCAGGGAGTACGTGACCACATGCAATATCCATTTAAAAGTCATGCCACACTTGATGTAGCTCATAATTGACAATTGTACCGGTTGATGCTAAATTTTTAAGTTGGGGTCCTGCGTCGTCATTCTAACTACACCCGGCTGTTGTCACCACCACACACGCTAGCCCAGGGGGCACTCCTCTGACTCTTCCAGCTCAACCTCCTTCCCCCCAGCCTGCCACCCCACCTACAGGCCCTCTCTCCAAACAATTTACTTCTTTGTCCTATCTTTCTCTCTCTCTCTCTCTACAAACTATTTTTCCGGATAGCTGCCATATACGGTATTAAACTGAGTAGTATACATAGAAGACATACCACACTTGATCAATCTCATAATTTACGACTGTACCGGTTGATGATAAATTTTTAAGTTGGGGTCCTGCGTCGTCATTCTAAGTACACCCGGCTGTTGTCACCACCACACACGCTAGCCCAGGGGGCACTCCTCTGGCTCTTCCAGCGAAACCTCCTTCCCCCAGCCTGCCACCCCACCTACAGGCTCTCTCTCCAAACAATTTACTTCTTTGTCCTATCTTTCTCTCTCTCTCTCTCCAAACTATTTTTCCGGATAGCTGCCATATACGGTATTAAACTGAGTAGTATACATAGAAGACATACCACACTTGATCAGTCTCATAATTTATGACTGTACCAGTTGATGATAAATTTTTAAGTTGGGGTCCTGCGTCGTCATTCTAACTACACCCGGCTGTTGTCACCACCACACACGCTAGCCCAGGGGGCACTCCTCTGGCTCTTCCAGCGAAACCTCCTTCCCCCCAGCCTGCCCCCCACCTACAGGCCCTCTCTACAAACAATTTACCCGGATAGGGGACGTATTACATATTGTACTGATGTTTTTTGTTTTTCTTCTTTTAATTGCCTCCTGACCTGTGATAGGCAGCGCATGGACACTTCCCCTTAGCTGCAGTGGGAAAGACACTCCCCTGGCCAGAGCAAGCTCTTTTTCCGTTTTCCGTGGTCGAAAAATCCATAAAATATAAGGTCCCAAGATAGGGGACGTATACGGTATTAAACTGAGAAGAATCGATACTGCACCGGTTGATGCAACAGTTTTTCTAAATCCATTCCGGCTGTTGTCACCACTACACACGCTAGCCCAGGGGGCACTCCTCTGGCCCTTCCAGCGAAACCTCCTTCCCCCCACCTACAGGCCCTCTCTCCAAACAATTTACCCGGGTAGGGGGACGTATTAGATATTGTACTGATTTATTTTTTAGATGCTTGGGAAGCAGCTATGCTCACCACTATACATCCAATAGCCACAGCAATTGATAAGAACAGATACTAAACTTGATTTTAGCTGCAGTGCCAGCATGAGCAGTGGTGTCACCTGCAGGCGGTGATGGACCTTCGTTGCACCTAGTTGGGTGCTTCCCTAACATGTGATGGGTATTTGCATCGCCTTTCTTGGTCTGGGTGAGCACAATTGCCATGAGGGTAACCACCAGGCTGTTGCCTGAGAATTTGGGGTAATGGTGGGATTAAGCAGCCTCAGAGGCATCCATGCATGCTGCCCCTTCTGTTTCCTGTCCATTTCTGTGGTGTTTCCATCATTTTCTGAGGTTTCCAGGTTTTCACCCAGCCTTCCCTAGGCAGAGCCTTGGTCCCCCGCAAAAAATGCTCGAGTCTCCCATTGACTTCAATGGGGTTCGTTACTCGAAACGAGCACCCGAGCATCGGGAAAAGTTCGACTCGAATAACGAGCACCCGAGCATTTTAGTGCTCGCTCATCTCTAATTAAGAGTAATTTTGTAAATAATAAAGCCCTTTTTCATCATGACTACCAGAGTAAAAATAATATTAAGGGTATTTTTAATAGCAAATACAGCCAATAAAATGTTAAATTTTAGCGATCTTTCATCTTCATAGCGGAAGATTGTTGTATGTAAATATAACTCCACTGTGGCTCAACGATAGGGCAATGATCAGGCATTAAACCTCGTGCATCAGCCCTTGTAAAATTCAATTCAATTGCAAGTATTTCTCTGCTCAGTGTTAGGGACAGATAGCCAACTTTTAAGTAAAAATCTCACCCCAAACATTCCAGCAGACTAGCATATGACTATGCTGGTCTTAATATTAGAAAGGAGGCACCGAATAGTTAACTGTGGTTTACAGTACCCACTGCTAAGCAACCACAGTTTGAAATATTTAGGAGTTACTCTAAAGAACTTCCAGTGTCTGAATAAAATATGAAACTAGGGTGCCCCATTAATAGATTATATCAAGACTAATGTTGTTGTCAACAAATTTGTAAGGCCATGGGTTTTGTTCCATATGCTATACTTTGAATGACTGAGTTAAACAAAATTCCCTTTAAAAAAAATGCATCTTTACGGCTGTGTGAAAAAACATCAAATCTTGGAACTGATGTATTCCATAAATTAGATTTTTTTCTAGTTTAATCTTTCGTTCCCAGTGAGAAATAATATTACAAGGGGAAAAAAAGGGGATATCTGCATGGCTGTAATGTACATTTAAATTTACCCAATGTGCAAAGTGGAAGTTCTGCTTTAAGCCTATTCTGTATTTCAATTTTCAGAATGATGTGCCTCAACCTGTTCTAGCAACAAGAATACAAGCCTCTAAATCAATATAGTATCATTCAAAGCAATGAATTTCTGCAGATAATATTTTGCTTAATTCACAGGAAGCCAAAGGTATGACTAAATGATGATTGCACACTTATTTGAGATAAATTGCATTGCTACTTGACATGTCACAACTACAATTTGCAGAATCTAAAATGAACATGCTCCAGCAACTGTGGATTCATATAAGAAAAAGAAAATATAACAAAGATGTATTTAATATCTCGATCAGTTTTGTATTTTTGTTTTATTTCAATATATAAAAAAATAAAATGGGTTTTCCTAGTGCTTTATACTTATAACCTAGCACCCCTCCCAATCAGCACCCCCACCGATCAGTTGTTTGAAGAGGCTGTGGCCCTCCAGTGAGTGGCATAACCTCCTTGCAGCTTACCAAGCACAGCACCATCCATTGGATAGGGGCTATGCTTGGTTTACTTCAATGGGGCTGAGCTGCGTCTAGACCATGAGGCAGATAAACATGATGTTACTAGCCTGGGAAGAGACTGTGGCTCTCGTTAGAGCACTGCAGCCTCTTCAAATTGATTTGCGGGGTACCTGGAGTCAGACACTCACTGATCAAAAGATGATGGCCTATCCAGAGGGTAGATCAGTATTAAACACATAGACAGTTCCTTTCAGGAGTGTTGGGATATGCTTTTTTAAACCATAGGCATATCAAAGAAGAAGCCTATTCTCTATTAGGGCAATTACTACCTGAATTCCACCCCACCTCTGACCCTGCCTACTTGCACGACCCGTCCTATACAACGGCGTACAACTAGTTGATGTTCCCTAACCTAGGTAGGTGCAGGGGCATACAGGGAGGGGGAACAATGGGAGAAAACAATAAACAAAGACACAAAATACAAAGATCTCCGAAACAAGGTCAAACCGGGAAGGCACATCAAACACCAGAGGATCAAACAAAGCAGAGTCAAACACATGAGCCAAGGTCAAAACCAAGAGGTAATGAAGTACAAAAGGATGAGATGAGGACGGAGTCAAATTCACAAGCCAAAAGTCAAAGCACAAGGTCACAGCAGTTCAAATTGCAAGTTCCAGGAATGAAGACCAATCACAGGCAACCTCTGGCCAGCAGGCTGCCTGTTTAACCCCTTCCCGCCCAGCGCCGTACATGTACGGCGCAACGGGACGTGACTTACCGCCCAGCGCCGTACATGTACGGCGCGCTGATCGGGCGGGTGCAGGAGCTGCGCCCGCCCGATCAGCGGCGGGGGTCCGGCAGTGCCCAGGTGCCGGACCCCTGGGGAATGCACCAGCATCGGTGAAAACACCGATGCCGGCGCATTAACCCTTCATGTGCCGCATGTTCAGGATGCCAAGCGGGGGGGCCATCGGGTCCCCGCGCTGCTGTGACGGGGACCCGATGGCTTGGATGGCAGCCCGATGCCTTCCTTAGGCATCGTGGCTGCCATCCCTGCGAGCCTGTGCGATCCAGCCCCCTGGATCGCACAGGAAGCAGGCTGTAAGTGTATTACTGTGAGTAATACACTTACAGCCAATGCATTACTGTAACGGGGAGCCGGCGGCGCGCTTCCCCTCTGCCGTGCCGCCGGTCTCCCAGGAGTGCGCCGGAGCGAGGACGCAGGTTGCGTCCTTGTCTCCATGACGACACTCACAGGAGAGGGTCCGGCACACGCACTGATACAGCGCGTCTGGCGTCCTCCCCGCCCCCCTAGTAAACGAGCAGGCGGGGACATCTGAGCGCTGGTCTGGGCAACCAGCGCTCAGAACATTTATTATATACCTGGTTTTGGGTCATGTGGCGCTGGCCACGCCACATGACCAAATTTGGTGCATATTTGAGCGCTGGTCACGTTTGGCCAGCGCTCGGTATGCAAATGAGGTCATGTGACGCTGGCCCCGTCACATGACCCAGTGGAGGGCTATTTAAAGCCACTAGTTGTCCTCCCTAATCGCCTGTGATTAGCGTTACTACTTTGATCAGTGCTTGTGCGACTTTGTGTTTGATTGCTGTTTGACCCTGACCTTGGACTTGGACTTCGACCTCTCTTTGCTTCACCCCCGGTATTGACGTTATCTCCTGTGTATGACCCGGCTTGCTGACTATTCTGATATTGTGTTTGTTTCGTCTGTGTTTGTCTCTCCAATTGTTCCCTGTTACTCCCTGTGTACTTATACAGAGAAGGGACCGTCACCGTGGTTGTCCGCGGCCGCCTAGGGCCGACTGAGGCAAGCAGGCAGGGAGAGAACGGGGGGGTATTCAGTACAGGGCGCACCTTCCCTTGTCTCCCCCGTGACAATTACAATACAAAGTATTGTAATACATTGTGAAGGGGATCAGAACCCCCAAAAGTTAAAAAAAAGAAGTGTAAAAAGTTGAAAAAAATGTTAAAAAATAAAGTTAAAAAAATAATAATAAAAGTTTCAAGTAAAAAAAAAGAAAAACGCCATTTTCCCCCCAATAAAGTAAAAAAAATTGTTAAAAAAAGAAAAAAAAAGAAAAAGTAGACATATTAGGTATTGCCGCGTCCGTATCGACCGGCTCTATAAAAATATCACATAATCCATCCCGCCAGGTGAACACAGTAAAAAATAAAAAATAAAACAGTGCCAAAACAGCCATTTTTGGTCACATTCCCCCATAAAAAGTGTAATACTACGCGATCAAAAAGGCGTATTTACCCCAAAATGGTACCAATCAAACCGTCATCTGTCCCGCAAAAATGATACCCTACCTGAGACAATCGCCCGAAAAATAAAAAAAATATGGCTCTCTGAAAATGGCAACACAAAAAAAGATTTTATTCTGTTCAAAAGTAAATCTAATGTGTAAAACTATCCAAAAATAAAAAAGTTATACATATTTGGTATCCCCACGTCCGTAACAACCTGCTCTATAAAAATATTACATGAGATGGCCCCCCAGGTGAATGCTGCAAAAAAAAAAAAAAAACCTATGCCAAAACAACCATTTTTTTCCCTCTTGCCTCACAAAAAGTGTAATAGCAGGCGATCAAAAAGGCGTATTTACCCCAAAATGGTACCAATCAAACTGTCATCTTGTCCCGCAAAAACGATACCCTACCTGAGACAATCGCCCGAAAACTGAAAAAAATATGGCTCTTTGAAAATGGCAACACAAAATAATGATTTTATTCTGTTCAAAAAATAAATCCAATGTGTAAAACTATCCAAAAATAAAAAAGTTAGACATATTTGGTATCCCCACGTCCGTAACAACCTGCTCTATAAAAATATTACATGAGATGGCCCCCCAGGTGAATGCTGCAAAAAAAAAAAAAAACCTATGCCAAAACAACCATTTTTTTCCCTCTTGCCTCACAAAAAGTGTAATAGCAGGCGATCAAAAAGGCGTATTTACCCCAAAATGGTACCAATCAAACCGTCATCTTGTCCCGCAAAAACGATACCCTACCTGAGACAATCGCCCGAAAACTGAAAAAAATATGGCTCTTTGAAAATGGCAACACAAAATAATGATTTTATTCTGTTCAAAAAATAAATCCAATGTGTAAAACTATCCAAAAATAAAAAAGTTAGACATATTTGGTATCCCCACGTCCGTAACAACCTGCTCTATAAAAATATTACATGAGATGGCCCCCAGGTGAATGCTGCAAAAAAAAAAAAAAAAACCTATGCCAAAACAACCATTTTTTCCCTCTTGCCTCACAAAAAGTGTAATAGCAGGCGATCAAAAAGGCGTATTTACCCCAAAATGGTACCAATCAAGCCGTCATCTTGTCCCGCAAAAACGATACCCTACCTGAGACAATCGCCCGAAAACTGAAAAAAATATGGCTCTTTGAAAATGGCAACACAAAATAATGATTTTATTCTGTTCAAAAAGTAAATCCAATGTTTAAAACTATCCAAAAATAAAAAAGTTAGACATATTTGGTATCCCCACATCCGTAACAACCTGCTCTATAAAAATATTACATGAGAGGGCCCCCCAGGTGAATGCTGCAAAAAAAAAAAAAACCTATGCCAAAACAACCATTTTTTTCCCTCTTGCCTCACAAAAAGTGTAATAGCAGGCGATCAAAAAGGCGTATTTACCCCAAAATGGTACCAATAAAACCGTCATCTTGTCCTGCAAAAACGATACCCTACCTGAGACAATCGCCTGAAAACTGAAAAAAATATGGCTCTCTGAAAATGGCAACACAAAAAAAAGATTTTATTCTGTACAAAAGTAAATCTAATGTGTAAAACTTTCCAAAAATAAAAATGTTAGACATATTGGGTATCTCCGCGTCCGTAACAACCTGCTGTATAAAAATATCACATGATTTGCCCCCCTTGGTGAATGCAGTAAAAAAAATTTTTTAAAAACCATGCCAAAACAGCTATTTTTTTTCACCTTGACTCACAAAAAGTATAATACCAAGTGATCAAAAAGTGTTATGTACCCCAAAATGGTACCAATGAAAACATCAGCTCATCCCGCAAAAAATGAGCCCCCACATAAGACAATAACTCTAAATAAAAAAAAACGTGGCTCCCGCAAACCATTCCAACAAAATCTGTGTTGTAAAATTCATATGGCGCTCCTTCTGTTTTGAGTCCTGCCATGTGCCCCCACAGCAGTTTACCACCACATATGGGGTGTTTCCACATTCAGGAGAAAATGGGTAACTAATTATGGGGTGCTTTTCTCCTGTTACCCCTTATGAAAATACAAAAAATTTGGGGCTAAAGCAACATTTTATTGGAAGAAATAAAATTTTTCATTTTCACAGCCAAGTGTTTCCAAATTCCGTAAAACACTTAGGGGGTCAAAGTGGCCAGTACCCCCTTAATATATTCGTTGAAGGGTGTAGTTTCCAAAATGGGGTCACTTTTTGAGGGTTTCCACTGTAGGGGTACGTCAGGGTCTCTCAATTACAAAATGGTGCCTAAAAACTATTCTAGCAAAATCTGCCTCCAAAATCCATATGGCGCTCCTTTCCTTTTGACCACTGCCACAAACCCATAGAGACGTTTACCACCACATATGGGGTATTTCTGTAAACTGCAGGATCAGAGCAATGTATATTGAGGTTTAGTTTGCTGTTAACCCTTACTGTGTTGCAAGAAAAAAATTATTAACATGAGTAATCTACCAAAAAAGTGAAATTTTGAAAATTCACCTCCATTTTCCACTAATTCTTGTGGAACACCTCAAGGGTTAACAAAGTTTGTAACAGCAGTTTTTTTATAATTGGAGGGGTGTAGTTTCTAAAATGGGGTCATTTATGGGGGGTTTCATTATGTAAGCCCCTCAAAATCACTTTATATCTGAATTGGTGCTTAAAAAAAATGGTTTTGGAAAATGTGGTGAAAATTTGAAAAATGGCTTCTAAACTTCAAAGCCCTCTAACGTCCTGAAAAAGTAAAATGACATTTATAAAATGATGCCAACATAAAGTAGACATATGGGGAATGTAAAATAATGACTATTTTTGGAGGTATTACGGTGTATTTGGAAAGTAGAGAAATTGAAATTTGGAAATTTGGAAATTTTTCCAAATTTTTGGTAAATTTGGTATTTTTTTATAAATAAAAATGAAATATTTTGCCAAAAATTTACTACTGTCGTGAAGCACAATATGTGACGAGAAAACAATCTCAGAATGGCCTGGATAAGTAAAAGCGTTCCAAAGTTATTACCACATAAAGTGACACATGTCAGATTTGCAAAAAATGGCCTGGGCAGGAAGGTGAAAACAGGCCCGGGGCTGAAGGGGTTAAATAGGCCCAGCAGATGGGTCACGTGATGTGGCCAGCATCACGTGACCCAAATCAGAAACCTCCATACACCTGAGTGCCGACTCATGGGTGTCGGTGCTTAGCTCCTCTGCTGCTTGTAATCCAGGGGATAGAAGACACTGGCCGCGCTTGTGAAGCGTGCGTCGCCGGGTGCTCCCCTCCCCTGGGTTGCTAGGGATACGAGGATGCCGGCTCCCCAATACAGTTATTTTAATTCACTTATATCTTCTATAATAATATATATTTTATATCCTGCTAAGTGGTCCCTGTATAACGTTAATACATTACTATGCATGCTAGTTTGGCAATAAAATGGATTAAACAAAAAAGACCAGAAGGTAAAAACAGAGAACATGAAGCATGAAGATGCAGATGAGTAAACAAGAAAAAATATTTGTAATGAGCATTTTTCGCAAGGGACTCAAAGCACAGTCCAGGAGACATCAGGTTCTCATAACGTCTTATGCAGAAGTTATTGAAACAAATTAGTTATTTGCCATCAAATACCAAAATAAACTGGAGTGTTGTCAGTCTAGTTTTAAAAGAGTTCAGTAATTATATCTCTCTAATAAATGCGGGTTGTTATGTACTTACCCATCTGCGCTCCTGTGGCAAGTCTAGCCTCTCTAATAAGGCACTGCCGTCATCACTCCATTTATGTGGCAATCAATCAAGCTGATAGGGGGGCTGATCAGCCTATGAGGGGACAGGGCCACCAGGCCAATTAGTCTTGGCACCTGTGTCATCAGTTATTTTTTTTTATTGTTTATATTATTATTTATTTTATATTTATAGTTTATATATTTGAACGTTTAATATTTTATGTTTTATATCTCCCTTGTATGGGACAAGGGATCTTTGATCCCCTGTCCCATACACCATAATATAGATCTATGATAGTGAATGGGATTCTGCTGCTCTGCCTGCGGAGTTGTGCCTCAGCAAGCCTCACGCTGGCATGGTGACTGATTGAGCCTGTAATTTCACTACGAGGACTCCGATTGAAAGGCAGAGGTAGCGGCAGTCACTATTGAACACTCCATCTGAGGGTTTAAATGACTGGTTTCGGCATCATCACTGTTCCTGGTCATTGAAGCCGGTTTTGGCTGTGTATGAAGTGGCCTCAGCACAGTAGGCTGTGTATAATTCTGTCCATGTATAGCATTATGCGTTAAGGGGTTAATGCTTATTCAAGGTAATTGGCCTATGCAAATTTGTTACTGGTCACCAATAGCATCTTTCATACTGCACCTAAAGCCCTAAATTATCGGCAGCACAATTTCTTGTGTAAACTGCAAATTATATGCAAACTGACTAGGAGACAAATGTTTGTAATAACATTTCCTCCTCCCCATTCATTTTGTGTAAAGCCTCATGAAAGACTCTTTAAACAAGTACCAATCAATTTGTATATTATTGATTACCCCTTGTTATTGATCTGGAATTAGAGATAAATTAAGTCATCAGATTCAATTCAGGTACGAATAAATTAGACCTGAATCGAAAGTACTCAGATTGCCCTGATAAGTTGGGTATGACATCCATGGTCTCCTTTCAAGCTCTTTAACGGTAAGAAAGTATTAGTAATGTTGATGTGACAGTGACATATATGATTATGGGTAAATGGCCTGTTTATAAATACATGATTCACAGATTATCCCACATTATCACAGGCACCTTCTTCTCTATCTTCTGACCTATAAAATGGTATATGTCTTTTTGAGAAATTAATCCAAATTAAATTACAAAAGATTCAGATTCAGCAGTAATCTGAACTTTCAGGAAAGTCAAGACGAATGTAATCAGTTTAGAATCAATTTGATCATCTCTACCTGGAATTAATCCATCTAACAAGATCCTAACTTTTAATTAGATTATGATGTACAGATGCAGGGGCGTTGCTAGGTTAAAACATTCAGGGCCTGGGCCCCTGATGTTTTCTCCCAGGCCCCGAATGTCCTGCCTGTTAGACAAATACAATTGTATTGCCCTCCTCAGGACTGCAAGATAGGAAGGACCTGTGATGACATCACAGGTCATGTGATCAGTGCCGTCCAATCCTGCGCTGGTCACATGACTGTAGCATCATCACAGGTCCTTTCCCCTGTCTTCTAAACTGAAGAGGAGAATTGTG
This sequence comes from Rhinella marina, assembly GCA_900303285.1. Classification (NCBI taxonomy): domain Eukaryota; kingdom Metazoa; phylum Chordata; class Amphibia; order Anura; family Bufonidae; genus Rhinella; species Rhinella marina. The sequence goes on along the minus strand of ONZH01003829.1, from coordinate 26,953 downwards.
GGGAAGAAGCTGCAGTGAGCACTGCTACATCAGAAGAGGTAAGTGAAGGGAGAAGCAGAGGGGCAGAGGGATGCTGGGAGTTGTGGTTATTTAACTGGGACTGTATGTTAGGGCAGAAGGGAGGGATGTTATCATGGGACTGTGTGTTGGAGGTGACTTGGGCAGGGTTCTGTTAGGGTACTTTCACACCTGTGGCATGGGACTCCGGCAGGCTGTTAGATCCGTGCTGCCACTGGTGCACGTGTGGGGCCAGAACTACGCTCCTGCCCCATTCACTGTAATGGGAGCGGGCCATGGATCCGGCTGCAGCAAGGCAACTCCTGCCGCAAGGCGGCCAGAACAAAACTACAGCATATTGTACTTTTGTTCTGGCTGCCCCTCGGCAGGGTTTGCCATGCTGTGGCTGGATCCGTGGCCCTCCCCCATTACAGTGAATGGGGCCGGAGCGTAGTTCCAGCCCCACACGTGCACCTGCTGCAGCATGGATCCGGCGGGCTGTTCACCCACCGGAACAGCCTGCCGTAGTCCCCTGCCGCAGGTGTGAAACCAGCCTTAGGCTACTTTCACACTTGCGTTGTAAGGGTCCGTTTGTGAGATCCATCATAGGCTCTCATAAATGGTCCAGAACTGATCAGTTTTGTCCTAATGCATTCTGAATGGAAAAGAATCCATTCAGAATGCTTCAGTTTTGCTTCAGTTCAGTCTCCATTCGGTTTTGGAGGCAGACACTAAAACGCTGCTTGCTGCGTTTTGGTGTCCGCATGAAGAAACTGATCCAAACTGGCTATTTAAAAGATAATACAACCGGATACGTTCAGAACAGATGCAGACGGTTGTATTATGATGATGGAAGCGTTTTTGCTGATCCATGACAAATCCAGCAAAAACGCTGGTGTGAAAGTAGCTTTATTTACTTTGGACTGTGGTGTGGAGTGATGTTATTTACATGGGACTGCATGTTGGAGGTGGCTGAGGGCAGGTTTATGTTATTTACATGGGACTGTTGGGTAGAGTGATGTTATTTACATGGGACTGCATGTTGGAGGTGGCTGAGGGAAGGAAGTGATGTTATTTACATGGGACTGTATGTTGAAGGCGGCTGTTGGAGGGAGTGATTTTTACATAGGACTGTATGTTGATGACGGCTATGGGAATGATGTTATTTACATGGGACTGTATTTGAAGGGGGCTATAGATAGAGAGGGATGTTATTTACATGGGACTGTATATTGGAGGGGGCTGGAGAGATGGTGTGATGTTATTTACACAGGAGGGAAATAGCTTTATTTACATGGGACTCTATGGCGGAGGGGCTGAGGAATCATAATTTCTGAGGACAGTAAAGTGAGGAATATAACTACAGTGGGCACTTCAGGGTGAGCATTATAACAGTAGGGGGAGCAATATAAATACTGGGGGCACTGTAGGGGTATTATAAATCCAGGAGACCTTAGGCGTTCTTATTACTACTGGGGGCTCGATAGGAGTGTCTTATAGATCTGCCTTATTTCTACTAAGAGCACTATGGGGGGCCTTATTACTACTGAGGGGTCTGTAGAGAGCTTTATTACCAATGGGGGAACAATAGGGGGCCTTATTACTACTGGAGGCTCTGTGAGGGCATTATTAATACTGGAGGACTCTTCTATTAATGGGGACAATTTTGGGGAGCATTATCAGTGCTGGGGTCACTGTAGGGTGCAGTGTTACTAATGAGGGAATTACTATTGGTAGGACTATTACTGTGGGGGGCACTATTATTTCTTCTGGATAGTATTTGGGGGTATTGGGGGGCGCAGCGAGCAGCAGGGACTCCAGGTTGGGGGATGATGATAGAAATGTGAGGAAGCTAAGATGTCTGTGTGTCACACTCTTCAGAGACGAGGAGCGGCTGAGAGAAGTTGTCTGGACTAAGTGGAGAAGATGATGACAGAGAGGATCTACATCAGAGGAGACATCACCTGGGATGCCCTGGATGTGAGGTATGTGCTGCTGTATAGCAGGGTTGGGGCAAGGGTCGACATATTCATTGGGGCTTGGGCCCCGAATCTTTTGAGACCCTAGCAATGCCCCTGTACAGATGTACTGTAATAAAACTACAGGTTATTAGTTTTCTGGAGAGGTCATTGATCCACGGAGTTATTCTGACTGCCTGATTGGAGTTGTGAAGGGTTTTTCCTCCTAATATGAGGAAAATTGTCTTCTAGGATAACAGGCTGAACTGGATGGACAGATGTCTTTTTTTAGCCTTACAAACTATGGGGGTAATTTATTAAGCAGAAATACGACTATATAAGGCGTATTTTAGGCGCAGATTGCAGCACAACAGCTAGTTGCGGAATCCACAACTTCTCTCCTCTCACCCCAGGTCTAAAAAGTTGGACATGGTGTGGGCGGGAAGGGGACGGGCTGGCATGCCCATCTAATTTACCATTTTTTGCACCTGTTTTAGGTGTAGAAACAGGTCTAAATGTAAGACAGCTTGGACGCTGACTTACATTTAGAACTGGCGGAGGATTCGCAGACGTTATGAAGAGGCAGGCTTCTCTTCATAACTTTGGCGAAACCACCGCCAGCTTAGGGGTTTATTAAGACCAGCAGCTAAAACACCGTTCTTAATAAATGTGCCCCTATGTTACTATGTTGCTATAGGAGGTTAATATGACAGCTATGTCCACAGCATGCTACACTAACATACAGATGAAGCAGTTCTGTACTTGACTGTGATATCTCATCACAAAAGCCATTGAAAAAGTCAATTAAGGCTGCCCATACATGATGCTTTCCTGGCAGGTGGATCGGCAAGCAGCTCAGCCCTAATTACCAGGCTACAAATGTTCCTGCTGGCCAAGATTCCATAGATTACATGATATTTGAAATACTAGCATGAACAAATGCTGGCAGGAAATTACGAATGTGCCCTGGCAATTAGTGGTGATCCTGCTGCCAGGGCCACATTGTGTACAGGCCTAAAAGTTCACTGCCATCATTTACTTAACTCATTAAAAAGCAAGATGAAGATTGCTACATCTGTAGCACTCTGTACTGTTTCAATACAATTAGACTGACATGCTACTTGTTATGTGAACATGTGATACATCTGTAGGTAATAGGCTACTGAAGGTTTTAGAGTATATGGAGGGGTGCTTTACGAACATATATACACCACTTTTTGGCATATATCTGTCGTAGATTGTGACACAAAGTTTATTTGTGCCACAATCTGTGAATTTTTCCCGTTTTCAGCCCCTCATGCCAAGTCTAAAAAAGGGGGCGCAGTTTGGGAAGGGAAAAGGGTGGGCTCTCAGGCCCAATTTATTTATCATTTTCTACACATGTTTTAGGTGTAGAAAATGGTCTAAATGTATGCCAGCAAGGTACCTGGTGTACATTTAGACACTGTAAAGTCCACCTAAGTTATATAGAGGCCGGCACCTTTACATAACTTAGGTGGGTGAACAGCCAGTGCAGGAGGATAGAAGACTAAATCACTACTCTTCATAAATGTTCCCCATGGCTTCTATTTTACCAGCTCTGTTAGCTTATTTTGATCATTGCTAATTTTCAACATTTTTTAAAATACATTTTTCAGTGTAAAAGTATGTTATGCAATAGAAACAATCATAATAACCTCTGCCATTCATGATTATCTATTCTTGGCCTTTGATAAATTGTAATCTGTTTAATGTTAATGAATTAACAAATTAATAGCAAACAGCTGTCCAATTTTAGGAACATTTTAGTGTTAACATTTTTATTACATGATTTCAACTGACAATGAAACATAATTCAAACATAACATAAAGTTTTACTGATTAGGACAATCTCTTTATACAGTATATTTCTCCTGGTAGCACCATGAAGGTCCTAATTCTTAGTAGCCCTTTGATCAGCAGTTCACACTTGTGAAGCCAGTATGCAAATGTTTAATTCTACTGTAAACCTCTGCACTTAAAAAGAAGTATTATGTAAACCCATTGACCTTTGCAAGCCGCTGATTATACACATTAAACTTCTTGGCATCCCTCATTATCAGTTATTACTGCATATGGGGTAACACTTCTGAACAGAATTTTATCATTCCATCATGCTTGTGGAAATCAATTAAAGAGGTTTAACCTTTATTACACCTAACCTGACAGTAGGAGAAAGTTGTCATATACTTACTGGTCAGAAGTTGCATGGATAGGTTTCTTGGATTCTTGACACTCCTGTTCTGAATATCCTGCTTCCACCAACATCACATACTTGACCAGGTTTCCAGCATGAGCTGTGAATGGGGTCAGTTTTTCTCCTCTCCCTTGTACACAGATAAGATGGATTCAGCAGTTTGTGCATTCACCAGAGAGGATAAGTTCTGGCCCCATCTGCATCAGAAGTCTTATTCATAGCCCAGACTATTCTTCCCTTCAGGGCACTTTGGTTTTGGGGTCCTCCTGCCTGATATTGCTGGAGGTGCCCTTCATCTTGAAGATTTTGAGGCAGGGTCCCTTGATGCACTTGAGGGTGTTGATGTAGTATAGCGGGGCAGCAAGCAATACTGAGGCAGTTGTGCAGCTGAGGGATTGTGCTATACTGAAGAATTCAAATGCAAACATATCAGTACTGTACTTGCAGGACTGGCAGGTGATACTAAAATGTGCTTCCCACAGATGTTACAGGTGACATGGCTGCAGAGGTAGTTAATAGGTTAAAGTGTCTGTTTACAGAAAATTGCCTTACACTGTAATTCTCTAGCTGACATAAACACCCAGGCATGAGGCGTAACACTTCTCTTTTAAGCAATGTAAACACAAGGGTGGACCTTAATTTAAATAATGCTCTGCACCTTTTTTGAACAGGTTGCCATGCTTACAACATACTTGTTCACAGTGTCCTCTGCGGGATGTAGATATTTTATATTGATGATCAATATTTTCTTTGTGTGTCCAGAAAAAAACTCCCGAACACTTGGCAATGGAGATTTAAAGGTCAATGGAGCAATTCTTCAGACTTTCTTTAAGACTTTTCCAAATAAAGTTCTTTTCTGACCTGGCACCTAATCCGGGGCTGACTCTTCTGTTGGCTATCCCATTTTGTATCTGCTCTCTCTCTGCTGGCTAGGCTTGAACTTACTGATTTGTTTCTGAAAGTTCCTCCTCTCTATATAGAGCGGCTGACACAGCCAGATCTAGTAGTGGCTGCAAATACGGCCTATTAATACCATGTGAATACATATACAGAAATGCATTTATTAAAGAAAAAAATATTTTTAACCCCTATTTTACAGTGTATCACTGCTCTGTAGTGGGATGCTGCAGTACTATTTTTAAGAAGTTACAGTTTATACCTTGTATTATTTCAGCAAGGATGGTATAGGTGCAGGCATTCTGTGATTGTATTCAAAGAGATTGCCAGTGTTCTGCCTTACAACTATGTAGAGTATGAATGTGTCTTCAAATAAAGGTACGGTAGAACATCTGAGATATAATGTGAGACTGCGTATGTGCCACCAAGAAAGAAAGGTACAAAATACTTGCAGACATCTTTACACTATGAGAAGGTGAGTAAAACTGTGGTACAGTATACCTTATACTCACAAAGCACATCCCTACCCTTGACCTACCTGACATGGTTTATTGGTGGAAATCATAGGTTTCCCTTCTGATTATGTAAGCACATGTGGAGTCATTTATCAAACTGGTGTAAAGTAGAACTGGCTTAATTGCCCATAGCAACCAATCAGATAACACCTTTCATTTTTGACAGCTAAAATGAAAGTAGGAATCTGATAGGTTGTTATGGGAAACTAAGCCAGTTCTATTTTACACCAGTTTGATAAATGACCCCCATAAAGTTTGCTAACACAGGGAAAGTGACATAATAGTACAGCGGTGTGGAATCTTAATTCTGCCATTGTCATGATATCTCAAAGCTATATGTTAGGTGGTTGATTAGTTCACAAAATAAATGAATTATGATATGACACATCACAGGGTTTTTTTGCCTTTTGCCTTTTTGCCTTCCTCTGGATCAACTTGTAGGAAAACAGGCCGAACTGGATGGACAGATGTCTTTTTTCGGCCTTATAAACTATGTTACTATGTTACTATGTTACATATAAATATGAAATATTAAAGGGGGTGTATCGACACCATAGTGGGTACCCCACGGCAACGAGACAATCTCCTTATCACAATGAAATAGACTTCCATGCTCATTACAAATACGTTTCTTTGAGATGTTACATGCATCTCGTTAAAACAAACAGCAAATTTAATGTTTTATAAATGTGTGCATGAAATTAATGTTGCTTGAATATAATTGTATTCATGTCCAATTTAACTGTTTTCTCAGCAAAATTGCTTGACATTAGGGGGCTGTTTTTAAGTAACACTTTAGGAAAATTGTGTTTAGAACATCCCATTATTATACTGCAGAGAACACTATTTTTGCATAGACAGCATGTCTTTTCTTTAAATGATCCTGGACATTTTCAAGCGCATTGTAGTTTTCATTGATTGCATCTGTTTTTGTTTAGGCAATTATAAATGTTAACAAGAAGAAGACAAAGGAAAACACAGCGAACATTGTTCATGAGAAATATTTATTCTTAAACAATATGTTACCTCTCCTCTGCATTTGCAGATAACAACTGATGCATGACCTGGAAAGTAACTAGAAGTACAGAGGTAATTTTGTAATTGTTTTCACATCGGTAGTTGGACATATTGAAGGCATTTCCCTTGATAATTGGTAGTTGAACATAGTGCAACTGTTTCACATTGATATTTTTCTCAAACTTTCTATACATGTAGCTCGTCTCAGAGTTACTGTCCTTCCCACATTGGAGGTAGGTTTGTTTGTAGCTGTGACTGATCATGGCTGTATAATCCTAGTGAGGTGGTGATCATTCAAAGCTCTGGCGTCAGGAAAGAGAGGAGGCTCCACTTTGTGCAACTGTCATCATTCCCAGGTGGGATAATTGATCTCAGCTCACAGAACATTGCCTAGACCAGAGTTCCTCAACTCCAGACCTCAGGACCCACCTACCGGTCATGATTTGAGAATATCTCACAGAATGAATACGTGTGGTAAGTCCCGATGCACTGACACTAATTATATCACCTGCTCAATACTAAGGAAATCTTGAAACAGGATCGGCAGGTGGGCCCCGAGGACTGGAGTTGAGGAACTCTGGCCTACACTAGATATATCTGTATCTAGCATCCAGGTGCGAACAAAACTATGTACCCATTTGCTGCCTGTAGTCCAGATTCACTGACTGAAACTCCATTTCTTCATAAAACTGTGAAGAACTGAAGCACAAAGTACATTACAAAGTTGTGTTACAGTTTACTTATACAGTGATTAAGCTCTATTCACAGAAAACCAGACACCCCCCATCTGTGCTTAATTCACATGGAAATCTACGTAAATCATGTGCTTCTATTTACTAGCAATAGCCTGATTTTAACAAAAAAAGTAAAGATGAGATATTCAATAATTTTTCACTTTTTCCTCAGTTAATGGGAGGTCTCGGGATTATCATTCACCAGCTGCAGCAGAAGTTTTTGGCACTGAGCAGAGTAAAACACCAGGAAATCCATTTAGTACTAAAATGGATTTTTACTAAACAGCACTAATGATAGATTATGAAAACTCATAATTACTTAGTGCCCATATAGGGGCTTTTCACCTTTCTTGAGCGAATAATGATTGATAGGTAGAAAATTGATTAAAATCCATTTGACAAACAGATAAATATGTATCTCATCATGGTAAGTAAATGGTATGTGCTGTCACTGGACACAGCCTGATAGCATTATGTAATCACAGGACACAAACTCTCTAAATGTCATGTCAGCCGATAAAGCAGATAATTAACTACTGACAGCAATATGACTTGTTAATTATCATGGTATCATGTTAATTATCATGGTATATCATGTTTCGAATTGATACAAAGGTATTAAAAATTGGGACTCTAGAAATGATGGCACTTGCTAGATTTCTTCTCTCAAGGTTAAATAATATTTCAGTATAGACATAGGGGGTCATTAATTAATCTGAAATATGACTAAATTAGGCGCATTTAAGGCACAGATTGCAGCACAACAGTTAGTTGTACCGCTATCTGCGACTTCTCTCCGCTCACTCCAGGTCTAAAACTGTGGGCGTGCTGTGGGTGAGGATGGGGCAGCCTGGCAAGGCTGTCTGATTTACCATATTTTACACCTGTTTTAGGTGTAGAAAGTGGTCTTAATGTAAGACAGCTAGGAAGCCTACGCCTCTTCATAACTGTGGCAGATCCACCGCCAGCTTAGGGCTTTATAAAGACTGGCCAGTCTTAATAAATGTGCCCCATAGTTTTGTATATACAAAAATAAAACTCTGTATTACTTTCTAAAATGATCACATTCATATTAATACTTTTGGCACTTCTCTCCAGTTTTCCAATCTATTGAAAGATGTTTAATGAGCTAGATAAAATAAGATGGAATAATAATAAAATGATAGAACAGGAATTTCTATGCATCCTTCTCAAGGGACAGATAAAATAGTTTTAATATGTTTAATATTATTACACCTACATAGTCTTAGTATCATAGCCGTGCCAGTGTCCTGCTGCATATGCCAATCCTTTATTCAGTGTAATATAAGTCATATACACTCACCGGCCACTTTATTAGGTACACCTGTCCAACTGCTCGTTAACACTTAATTTCTAATCAGCCAATCACATGGCGGCAACTCAGTGCATTTAGGCATGTAGACATGGTCAAGACAATCTCCTGCAGTTCAAACCGAGCATCAGTATGGGGAAGAAAGGTGATTTGAGTGCCTTTGAACGTGGCATGGTTGTTGGTGCCAGAAGGGCTGGTCTGAGTATTTCAGAAACTGCTGATCTACTGGGATTTTCACGCACAACCATCTCTAGGGTTTACAGAGAATGGTCCGAAAAAGAAAAAACATCCAGTGAGCTGCAGTTCTGTGGGCGGAAATGCCTTGTTGATGCCAGAGGTCAGAGGAGAATGGGCAGACTGGTTCGAGCTGATAGAAAGGCAACAGTGACTCAAATTGCCACCCGTTACAACCAAGGTAGGCAGAAGAGCATCTCTGAATGCACAGTACGTCGAACTTTGAGGCAGATGGGCTACAGCAGCAGAAGACCACACCGGGTGCCACTCCTTTCAGCTAAGAACAGGAAACTGAGGCTACAATTTGCACAAGCTCATCGAAATTGGACAGTAGAAGATTGGAAAAAACGTTGCCTGGTCTGATGAGTCTCGATTTCTGCTGCGACATTCGGATGGTAGGGTCAGAATTTGGCGTCAACAACATGAAAGCATGGATCCATCCTGCCTTGTATCAACGGTTCAAGCTGGTGGTGGTGGTGTCATGGTGTGGGGAATATTTTCTTGGCACTCTTTGGGCCCCTTGGTACCAATTGAGCATCGTTGCAACGCCACAGCCTACCTGAGTATTGTTGCTGACCATGTCCATCCCTTTATGACCACAATGTACCCAACATCTGATGGCTACTTTCAGCAGGATAATGCGCCATGTCATAAAGCTGGAATCATCTCAGACTGGTTTCTTGAACATGACAATGAGTTCACTGTACTCAAATGGCCTCCACAGTCACCAGATCTCAATCCAATAGAGCATCTTTGGGATGTGGTGGAACGGGAGATTCGCATCATGGATGTGCAGCCGACAAATCTGCGGCAACTGTGTGATGCCATCATGTCAATATGGACCAAAATCTCTGAGGAATGCTTCCAGCACCTTGTTGAATCTATGCCACGAAGAATTGAGGCAGTTCTGAAGGCAAAAGGGGGTCCAACCCGTTACTAGCATGGTGTACCTAATAAAGTGGCCGGTGAGTGTATGTCTATTTAGAGATTATATGAGTCCTATTGGGCAGCATAAGACCATGTCATGACTAGCTCTTTTTGCGAGTGTATCATTTTTTCTATATCTTTTTGTTGCCAGTTTAAGCATTTATGGTATATAGGGCAATATATTTTCTAGGATATTGTTTGTGATATTTTACTTCAATAACTAAGGATATGGCCTTTAAGATGTACTTAAAAGAATTTATTTGAGAAATGTATTAGGTCAAAGGATGATTCTTTCTATTTTAAGTGTATAGTTTTCAAAGAACTTTAAAAGTGTTTCTACTAGATTTACCTCCAAAGATAATTATAATAGATTATACTTTTACCTCAAGATGATAGACTTAATACTAGTAATCTAGCATTCACAAAGCTCAGAGTCCTGATAAGATTAGTGTAAAATATGCTAAGAAAATAAGATTTTATCTAAAAAGATTAAGTTAAAAGCCGTTCCATAATGCTTAATATTTACAATAAAATAAATAAGATAATGCAGTAAAAGAAAGCAGAACCAGGCTGTATCTGAATCATGCAATAAAGCATGATTGGCAGAGAGTTTCACAATGAAAATAGTAATGGGAGAACCAGGCAATCTGTACTTACCCTGTCAGCATTTTTTAAAGAAGATGGATTAGCCCTTGCACAGTGTTTCTGGCAGCCCGATTAGTCTATTGCTTGAGTTAGCTCTCTAATTTATAAAAAGTCAAACAAACAAACCCCACAGGATGACATTCATCCTTTTCTGTTGTGACATGATTCACAGGCAAAGCATTTGTATGGACAGCAGGAGAGTGGTGAATTCCGGGAAATTCAATGCCCATAATGACGGGCCTTTCTTACATAGGCTGTTAATTTGTTTAACACATTTTCAAATAACATACGTACTCTTTTTTTTCTATAAATGGATGATAGACAGACATATAGATAGATATAGACAGATAGGTAGGTGGCTAGGAAGATAGATAGATAGATAGATAGATAGATAGATAGATAGATAGATAGATAGATAGATTCAAGACATTATTCAACTATTATAAAATAATGCATTGCAATAAAGAATTAATGAAGTGCCCACTGATTATTCCGTAATCTTAAAGAGAAACTGAATACCATACAGTATGCAAAAGGTGTAATTCTATAAATATAGGACAATAGCATGTGTTTAAAGAGAAGGATGTAGACTGCTTAAAGAGCATCTGTCAGCAGATTTGTACCTATGAAACTGGCTGACTTGTTACATGTGCACTTGGCAGCTGAAGGCATCTGTGTTGGTTCCATGTTCATATGTGTTGGCATTGCTGAGAAAAATTATGTTTCGATATATGCAAATGAGCCTCTAGGAACAACATGAACATTACTGTTACTCTTAAAGGTTGCACTCTCTCTTATTTATTTAAAGCACTATTGGAGTACTCAGAGGAAACCCACGCAAACAGAAGGTGAACATACAGTACAAACTCCATGAAGATATTGTCCTTGGTCGGATTTGAACCTAGGATCCCGGTGCTAAGCACTGAGCCACTATGCCGCTAAACTGCTGCTCCCTCTTCACTTTGATTGACAGGATCTGGCATGATGATGTTAACACTGCCTAGCCCTGCCAATTAAGGTGGAGAGGGTACCAAAGTTGCAAATAGAGCACAGCCATTAGGTGTTACTCCCCCGTTGCTTCTAGAGGTTTATTTGCGTATAATACACATATGAACATTGGACCCATACAGATACCTTCAGCTGTCAAGCACAAACGTAACAGGTCAGACAGTTTCAAAGGTACATATTTGCAGACAGATGCCCTTTAAAAGGGTTCTCTAGAACTTGAACATTGGAAGATATCAACATTTGATCAGTGGGGGTTTAGACTCAGGGATCCATGACAATAAAAATGCCACAATGAAGTGGAAGCATCTAACACTGTTATGAGCTGCTGTGCCTGTGTAAGCAATGAAGCTAATCTTAATAATTTGACTGAGGTTTGGCCCATTCACATTGCTAATCTGCAGGGTCTTTAACCACCTGTTTTGCCCGAGTCCAGCTCTGGCAGTGTGAAAAGAAGCTAACTGGAGGGGAGGGCTGCTTTAGATTGTGATATCTCTTCAATGGTAGCAGCTAGAAAACTGGTCTTTTCTGAAAGCTGACAGTCCAGGCTTTCATACAAGACCAAAAAAGAGGAGACATCACTCTTAGAAATCAAGTCGGGAATAATCGTGAGTAAACCCTGTTTTTACTTTCATTTTCAGCTGCATTCACAGCATCCCTATTTCTATCAGTGATATCTTACTATGTCCTGAATGTATTGCTGTCATTTTGTTGTATTGTCTGAAAGCTTGGAATGTCTGCTTTCAAACAAGATCAGTTGCGTTTCTAGCTGCTTCAACAGGTAGCTGCATCTAAATCAGCCCTCCCCCCTCCATTTAGCTACTTTTCCCACTGCTGGAGCTCCACTCTGGCAAAACAGGCGGTTAATATGTAGGTGTACTCCTACTGATCAGACATTAAATGAGTTGTATAATATTCAGGTACAATTGAGTAGGCACACTTCCTATTATCTGCATATATAAAATAAAGCGGGATTACAACTTTTTATGTTAAGGTATATATTTTATTGGTGATCACTCTATTGGCCCTGGAGCCTTACTTTCCACATTGGTTCAAATACAGCAAAGGACCTTCCTCCTCTCCCTGTCTGAGAGCAATAGAATACTGTACCACAATAACCGCCAGATACAATATGTGTAAGTTTATGAGAGCTGTTCTTAACCAATCTGTTAGTGTAAATGCTCTCTCACTCTCTTGCATGTGTGGTTGTACCTCTACTGATGCATGTTATACCCCAATGCATATCTAGTTTATATGTCAAAAGGACTTAAATGATACATGTAGCACAGTTACCCTTCATATTTAAAAAATGGACATAAGGAATGTTGCAAGGAACATTGAAAAAATACGGAAAATAAGATGATACTGCACTCTTCCTGGTCAGAGAAAAAAAAATGGATTGCTAAAAACATCAGACAATTACACAATTTATTTGATCATTGCAACAATTTTTTCCCTGTTTCAAATATGGCTTTTTCATTGTAATGCAAGCCTATTAGTCCCAAGATTGTCTGTATGACATTGTCATATGGCACTGGTATTTTATTAAGGAGGTTGTCAAGTTAGCATTTCTAAGACATCTATTGTCATACTGTAGATTGGTGAATCCAGTAGTGAAGATGTTTTTATACCATATTGCATTTCCTGGTATTATGACACATGGAATCACCTTAAACTTCCAGAACTATAACAGACTGCCATGTTTCTTTAGAAAGTTGTTATTTAAGACCATTTTTGAATGGAATTGAAAGCCCTTTTTTGTAGATTACTTTTATAATAATTACATTTTTGGACCTCTACTTTCAGGGTTTTAATTAAGAAAGGTAATTTGATTAGAAATGAGCAAATTAAATTGTCACAAATCACGATAAATCAGGTAACATATACCCAGTCCACTCGGCATAACCACAATCCCACTTGGTGGCCCAGTATCAGTGTGTAGGCTTGGAACTTAAACTGCAGGGAGATTCCAGGGAGAGCATATCATCATGTGCGTTACATTCTAGTGCACACACATTCATAGTTAATATGTTCTGTAGGTACTATGCCATCATTATTACAGGTGTAGTTTATTGCTGTCTACATCACTGTGCAGTGCACAGATTCATAGCTAATCCCTTCTGATAAACAAAATGAAAAGCATACATCACCCTTCAGTAAAACCAAAAACCTGTACACACTCCTGCAGGAACTGTGTCCAAGTGGCCTCTAAGTGGAAGAGAATAAAGAAATGTAGGAATCACCAATAAAGTAGAGGAGTAAAAAAAATGCTCTTTTAATGTATGTTGTGGCAGTTCAAACACATGCTTTTTTATTCTTTCTGTTAGCTGTAGATTTACTATCCGTCAGTATTACAGTCAGGTCTAAGTTATTGCCGTGGACTTAATAGCGCAGTGCACCAAGATTCAAGTAGTGGCCTCATGACAGAGTGGGCATGAGAGCAGCAGTAATGGTAGTGGCAGTGACAACAGAGGTCCCATGACAGAGTAGAGAGTGTGGCAGCAGTGACAGTACCAATGACAGTAGTGGCCCCATGACAGAGTGGGGAGGGGTGGCAGCATCAGTGGCAGTAAAGCTGCGTTCACACCACTGTTTATTTTTCCGTTGTTCTGAGACATAAGAAGATCAGAAAACGAAAAAACAAAAATGAAGTTTGTATTTTGTTTAACCAGTCTCGTCCAGGAACGAACATTATTATTCATGTTAAAATAGTGAGAAAAATTTACCAAGGGTCATACATCACAATTGCAAGGTAAACATCTTGGGCAAACTGGTGAGACTTGGTGGCAACGGACAGGGACACCACATCTCAATATATTTAGTATAATTTACAACAGGAATATTTGCAAATTATAGTGGAAATCTATGCTAGGTCATAGCTGGAGTAGATTTTAGTTTGTAGAAACAAAGTAGTGGGTCTTGATTAAAACCATGAATCTTTTATTTTAAATATTTTAATAAAAAGTCCTAATATAACACACAGCAGGACTTCTCCTCACACCAGTCAATGCGTTTTGGACTGTGCTCAGTCCTTATTCATGACATAAAACAAATGAATCTCTTTTGCATTTAAAAACAAAACTGCAGAAATACAGGTGCCAATGTCACATACAGTAAACCTTTAATGATAGGAGAGTAGAAGCTAAGAGTGAGATCAGGGTATTAAACCTTTCAGATTCAGGAAAAAAAAATAGTAAAACAGGAGTACATGATTGCAGACAAACTGTTATATCTGAATAACATAAGCTAATTTGCCGATAAGAATAATAAAACAATAATGTGTGACTGCAGGCAGACTGCTATACCTATGTAACATGAATGGACATGCTGATAGTGATAAGTAAAAATACATCACATCTTGGCGCCTTTTTCAGACCATGTGGGTGCCGGCTTTGTAGCAAACAAATGTAATATGTTTCTCTAGTAAGAAGTTTTTTTGTTTTTTTTTTAATGTGATCCCCTCCTCTGTAAGGCCTGAGTACTCGCTCTATCTTTTGGAAAGAAAAGCTAGTAAAGTTGCCTCAGTGGATATCTCTTAAATGTCTCATCAGTGCAGAGATATTGAGTTTATTTGTTGCTGCATCAGAAATGTGTTGCCTGATGAATACTTTCAAAGAACCCAATTTTTGTCCGACATATTGTAAAGTTATACGAAATATGCAGTGTTAAATTTTATGTATGTTTTTATATTGTATTCTTCTGATCTTTCTGAAAAGATCAACTTACTCTAGCATACTTACATGTTTTACACTTTTTACGTCCACAATTATAAAAACCTGGATATGATAGCCTGGTCTTTTTGGGAACTTCTGTGAAGGTGAACACACTTGAAGATAGAATGCTACCCATTCTACCCATTCAAAATTCCACCTCCGTGCCACTTCAAACAACAGGTCATCAATAAAACGATCACACCATTTTATTGATGACAGAAAGAGATTTGATTCAGATAGGAGGGCTCGCATCTCCCACATGCTCATAAATATTTTAGCAAATGACGAGGAGGAGCGAGCCCCCACTGGTGTGCCACATATTTGAAAGAAATATTTATAGCTAAACATGAAAAAATATTCCTAAGTAGAAAATCAACAGCCATCAAATTTCCTTCAAAGGTAAATAAATGGAGATATCCCTCTAGTGCTTTCAAATCAGAAGCATGAAGTATAGAAGAATATAGTGACCCAGCTGTATCCATCCACCTATTTAAAATTACTCAGAATTGCCAGTAAATGCTTGGTGTCACCGATATAGCTGGGTAACGTGCATACAAATGGTTGGAAGAATTGGTCCACCCAAGTGCTGAGGCGCTAGCACAGTGAGCCGACTCCTGCAATTGTGAGCCTGAAGGGTGTGGGGGGTTATGAATCTTGGGCAGAGAGTGGACAATTGCCATTACTGGATATTCAACATACAAGTACTGTACTCTGCCATTCTTTTGCCAAGGAACCCATGCCTTCTTCCTCCTGGAGTAACTTCCTTAATGATTTTTGAACATTGGTAGGGTAAATGTATACTCTACGATAAGTGAATTCATCATTCAGCATCTCCAAATTACATTCATTATATAGTCCAGAATTAAGAACAACAACTATACCACTTGTGTCCAAATTGTGGACAATGAGATTGGGTTTGATCTTTATTTCCTTCATAGCCTGCAGTTCAACGGTGGATAGATTCCCTTCCATATGTTTGTTGTTGGTATAAACATTATTTTTTAGCACAGTCAGATCCCATTATATTAAATCATGAAACTTCTTCAGGGATTCTTTTGTTTTGTCATGAATAAGGACTGAGCACAGTCCGAAACGCATTCACAGTACTGCCGTGTGCCATTTTTGGACTTTTTTAAAATGTTTGAAATTTATGGTTTTATTCAAGACCTGAGTGCTGGACCGAGTGCTACTTTGTTTCTACAGTGGATTTGCTTCTCTTAAAGGGTTTCTGTCACCAGATCTGGGCATATTAAACAGGATGACATTTGCAATCACATTTGCAATGTGCAAATGTCACCTGATGCCCAATCTGGTATTAATTTTTCTATTGGTGCCCCCGTTTTTGATAAAAATGATGTTTTATTTTATGCTAATTAGGCTTACTAGGTGCAAGGGGCGGTTACCCTGCACCTAGTAAGCTCCATTTGCCCACCTGCGGTCACGCCTACCTTGTCTTGATTGACAGGGCCAGGCAGCTTGTTCGATCCTCTGCCGGCCCTGTGCGCAATTCAAATCCCGCGCCTGCGCCGTGTGGAATAAAATCGGTGCAGGCGCAGTGAGCGGCGCGGGCCGCCGGGCTCCCGGCTACCTCACTGCGCCTGCACCGATGACGTCAGCGTGTACTCTGACGGATCCGTGCACTGAGCATTAATAAAGGCAGTGAGCTGATTGCATTTACTTCTTTAGAATTTAGTTTGTGGCACATTTAACCCAAAAATGTTTTAATAGGTGTTTCTCTGAATTAGGCTCATCTTATGGTGCATTCACATCAATGTTTAGCTTTCCATTCTTCTGATCCATCACAAGAACACAGGGGAGGGGCAAGATCCTGTACAAAAAACAGATCTTGTTGCATAAGTTGTCATCAGTTTGAACCATTTCCAAGGCTACTTTCACATCTCCGTTTTTACTGGATCTGTCATGGATCAGCAAAAATGTTTCATAATAATACAACCGTCTGCATCTGTTATGAATGGATCCGGTTGTATTATCTCTAAAATGGCCAAGACTAATCCGTCTCTAAAACCACTGTAAGTCAGTGGGGAAGGAATCCATTTTCTTTTGTGTTCTCCATTGACTTACATTGTGACATGGCAGATCCGTCTTGCTCCACATCCCAGGACACACTCAAAAATGCTGTATGTAGCACTTTTGTGTGCATCATGGGAATGCAGTGAAGCGGATTGGAATGCATTCTGGTGACACCGCTCCCCTCAGTTCAGTTTTGTCCTCGAACTTTGTGGTAAAAATTTGCTTTGTTTTTTTTTTTTGTTTTTTTTTCTTTTTATTTTTTTAATATATATAGAAGCATTGTGTCTCTTTTCATCATACTAAATTCCCTTTAATAAGTTCTGTCTTGTGAACAAATGAACAAATCCATGTGCAAAGCTCGAAGCACATAAGGCTACCTGATTAGATAATAGCTTTGAGGAAATAGTAGTAGCATATTGTAATTGAAGTAATATAAGGATAGAAGGGAGTAACTTAAAGGGGCTGTCTCACTTCAGTAAGTGGCATTTATCATGTAGAGAAAGTTAATACAAGACACTTACTAATATATTGTTATTATCCATATTGCTTCCTTTGCTGGCTGGATTCTTTTTCATCACATTATACATTGCTTGTTTACATGGTTACAGACCCATTGACTTGAATGGATCCCTAATCTGCAAGATGCAGCAAAAGATAGGACATGTCCTATATTTTGTGGTGTGGAGGCACAGACCTGAAAGCCCATGTAAGGGCTTCCGAGTGTTTCTGTAGTCTTCCAATCCATGTCTCTGCAAGGCAAAAGAAAAGTCACTAACCCATTCAAGCCAATGGATCCACTTCCGCTATGTGGAGTTCACACAGCCGCTGCCCATGTCTTTTGGACCTGCTGTTTGCGGTCCGCAACATGGGCACGGTGGCCATACGGTCATGTATATCATATCTATCTATCTATCTATCTATCTATCTATCTATCTATCTATCTATCTATCTATCTATCTCTTTCTTTCAGTAAACATTGTATAGTGTTAGAAATCTGGATGTGTTCACTCTGTTATCAGTAGAGTAGGCAGACAAGACATTTTTATTTATTTCTTAAGAATGACTAATTACTAATGTAGATTGATTCACAGTGCTTTAGATTCATATAAAATCATCTAATGTTTTTAGTTAGTAAGTTAGGCAATTAGAGAACTATTGATCATTACTGACGACAACTTGGATGCAATTATCTAACTTAATTTGTGGGGATAAGAATACAGAGTAACTACATTTCACATAAGATATATGAAACTGAGTTACTGATTCTAAAAGTGTTCCTAGTTGATTTACATAAAAAATGGAGAATTAAATTTACAGCATTGAATAATATTAAAGAATATTGATTTAAATTTTAGATATAAATAACATTTTTACATATATATATATATATATATATATATATATATATATATATACTAACAGAAAGACCCCGCTTCGCCTGGGTATATTTCATCTATTTCATTTAATGTTTCTGTGTGTCGTTGCAGAGAGAAAGTCAATGCAGCTGACAGGAGGTGATTTTTACCTTCATTTTTTCAATCCCTATTGGCTGCGGAGTGGGAGGGGGTGTGGTTTAATGGGACACGGGGGGGGGTTAAGTCCTTCATTTCAGGGTGGCCTGAATTATAGGTTAATGCCATGGTAATTTGAGGAAACACAATGGGTAGCAGTGGAAGAAAACATTGCTTTGCGCGGGTATATTTAATCTATTTCATTTAATGTTTATGTATGTCGTTGCAGAGAGAAAGTCATCCTCCCTCTCATCCCTGCAGCTGACAGAAATTGATTTTTACCTTCATTTTTTCAATCCCCGTTGGCTGCGGAGTGGGAGGGGGCGTGGCCTGACAGAGTCAGAGCGTGGTTTCCCGAGATCTGGGGCGGGGGTCAAAGTGGCATGAATTACAGGTCGATGACATGGTAATTTATGGGGACCCGCAATGGGTAGCAGTGGAAAAAACATCTTTTATTAGTACTGAATGGTCGTAGTCTAAAATTAGTCAATTTCATCTACGATTTTTGTGTGTCGTTGCAGAGAGAAATTCACCCTCCCACCCCTGCAGCTGATTTTTTTCAATCCCCGTTGCCTGCGGAGTGGGAGGGGGCGTGGCCTGGCAGAGTTGGGGGTGTGGATTATCAAGATGCTTCGAACGGTTGTAGTCTGAAATTAGTCTATTTCATCTAAAATTTTGTGTGTCATTGCAGAGAGAAATTCACCCTCCCACCCCTGCAGCTGACAGAAGTTTATTTTTCCCTTCATTCTTTCAATCCCTGTTGGCTGCGGAGTGGGAGGGGGCACGACCTGACAGAGTTGGGGGTGTGGCTTAGCAAAGCACTTCGCATAGGTGATTTAATCTATTTCATTTAATGTTTCTGTGTGTCATTGCAGAATGGCTGCAGAGTGGGAGGGGGCGTGGTCTGACAGAGTTGGGGGCGTGACTTAGCAAGACGATTCGAACAGTTGTAGTCTATAATTAGTCTATTTTATCTAAAATTTTTGTGTGTCGTTGCAGAGAGAAATTCACCCTCCCACCCCTGCAGCAAACAGAAGTTTATTTTTACCTTTATTTTTTCAATCCCCGTTGGCTGCGGAGTGGGAGGGGGCGTAACCTGACAGAGTCGGGAGCGTGGATTAGCAAGACGCTTCACATGGGTGTATTTAATCTATTTCATTTAATGTTTCTGTGTGTCGTTGCAGAAAGAAAGTCAACCTCCCACCCATCCCTGCAGCTGACAGAAGTTGACTTTTACCTTTATTTTTTCAATCCCTGTTGGCTGCGGAGTGGGAGGGGGCGTTACCTTACAGAGTCGGGGCGTGGCTTAGCAAAGCGCTTCACATAGGTGCATTTAATCTATTTCATTTAATGTTTCTGTGAGTCGTTGCAGAATGGCTGCGGAGTGAGAGGTGGCGTGGCCTGACAGAGACGGGGCGTGGCTTAGCAAAAGGCTTCGAACGGTTGTAGTCTATAATTAGTCTATTTCATCTAAAATTTTTGTGTGTCGTTGCAGAGAGAAATTCACCCTCCCACCCCTGCAGCAAACAGAAGCTTATTTTTACCTTCATTTTTTCAATTCCCATTGGCTGCGGAGTGGGAGGGGGCGTGACCTGACAGAGTCGGGGGCGTGGATTAGCAAGATGCTTCGCATGGGTGTATTTAATCTATTTTATTTAATGTTTGTGTGTGTTGTTGCAGAAAGAAAGTCAACCTCCCACCCATCCCTGCAGCTGACAGAAGTTGATTTTTACCTTTATTTTTTCAATCTCTGTTGGCTGCAGAGTGAAAGGGGGTGTGGCCTGATGGAGTCGGGGGTGTGGCTTAGTGAGACCTGGGGCGGGGGTTTTAAGTACTTCTTTTAGGGTGGCCTGAATTAAAGGTCAATACCATGCTTGTTTATGAGCCCAATAGACAGCAGTGGAGGAAAACATCTTTTATTACTACTGAACTGTAGTAATAGAAAAACACATAAGTTATATTTATGGTAACCGGAATACCTTTAACAGTGTCAGTGAATAGAAATGGATGAGATCCTCAGCTGCTGATAATTACCTGGTTGTTATGGAAACCTGCCCTCCCTGTGTGTGCCTTTGCAGAGAATGGCAGTTGGAGTTTAAAACCAAAGTTCCCAGTTGTAATGTTGGCTAATTGAGATCATATTTTGGGAATATCTCGGGAACGGTACGTCCTAGAGAGATCAGACCTGGTCTAAAACCTTCCCGGACACCTGATGTACCTGTGTGCTGAATTTGGTGAAAATCGGTCCAGTAGTATATATATATATATCTCTTAATAATATAAAATATAATTAATAATATAAAAATGAGTTTCTGTCTGTCTGTCTGTTCTCTATGCGCGACCAAACTACTGGACCGATTTTCACCAAATTCGACACACAGGTACATCAGGTGTCCGGGAAGGTTTTAGACCAGGTCTCATCTCTCTAGGACATACCGTTCCTGAGATATTCCCAAAATATGATCTCCATTAGCCAACATTACAACTTGGAACTTTGGTTTTAAACTCCAACTGCCATTCTCTGCAAAGGCACACACAGGGAGGGCAGGTTTCCATAACAACCAGGTAATTATCAGCAGCTGAGGATCTCATCCATTTCTATTTACTGACACTGTTAAAGGTATTCCGGTTACCATAAATATAACTTATGTGTTTTTCTATTACTACAGTTCAGTAGTAATAAAAGATGTTTTCCTCCACTGCTGCCTAATGCGTGGCCTCATAAATAAGCATGGTATTGACCTTTAATTCAGGCCACCCTAAAAGAAGTACTTAAAATCCCTGCCCCAGGTCTCACTAAGCCACACCCCCAACTCTGTCAGGCCACACCCCCTTTCACTCCGCAGCCAACAGAGATTGAAAAAATAAAGGTAAAAATCAACTTCTGTCAGCTGCAGGGATGGGAGGGAGGATGACTTTCTTTCTGCAACAACACACACAAACATTAAATAAAATA
Source organism: Rhinella marina (assembly GCA_900303285.1). Classification (NCBI taxonomy): domain Eukaryota; kingdom Metazoa; phylum Chordata; class Amphibia; order Anura; family Bufonidae; genus Rhinella; species Rhinella marina. Next base: position 5,265 of record ONZH01003829.1, on the reverse strand, counting down.
GATTAAATACACCCATGCGAAGCGTCTTGCTAATCCACGCCCCCGACTCTGTCAGGTCACGCCCCCTCCCACTCCGCAGCCAATGGGAATTGAAAAAATTAAGGCAAAAATAAACTTCTGTTTGCTGCAGGGGTGGGAGGGTGAATTTCTCTCTGCAACGACACACAAAAATTTTAGATGAAATAGACTAATTATAGACTACAACTGTTCGAAGCCTTTTGCTAAGCCACGCCCCGTCTCTGTCAGGCCACGCCCCCTCTCACTCCGCAGCCATTCTGCAACCACACACAGAAACATTAAATGAAATAGATTAAATGCACCTATGCGAAGCGCTTTGCTAAGCCACGCCCCGACTCTGTAAGGCCACGCGCCCTCCCACTCCGCAGCCAACAGGGATTGAAAAAATAAAGGTAAAAATCAACTTCTGCCGGCTGCAGGGATGTGTTTAAGGTTGACTTTCTTTCTGCAATGACACACAGAAACATTAAATGAAATAGATTAAATACACCCATGTGAAGCGTCTTGCTAATCCACGCCCCCGACTCTGTCAGGTTATGCCCCCTCCCATTCCACAGCCAACGGGGATTGAAAAAATAAAGGTAAAAATAAACTTCTGTTTGCTGCAGGGGTGGGAGGGTGAATTTCTCTCTGCAACAACACACAAAAATTTTAGATAAAATTGACTAATTATAGACTACAACTGTTCGAATCGTCTTGCTAAGTCACGCCCCCAACTCTGTCAGACCACGCCCCCTCCCACTCTGCAGCCATTCTGCAACGACACACAGAAACATTAAATGAAATAGATTAAATCACCTATGCGAAGCGCTTTGCTAAGCCACACCCCCAACTCTGTCAGGTCGTGCCCCCTCCCACTCTGCAGCCAACAGGGATTGAAAGAATGAAGGGAAAAATAAACTTCTGTCAGCTGCAGGGGTGGGAGGGTGAATTTCTCTCTGCAATGACACACAAAATTTTAGATGAAATAGACTAATTTCAGACTACAACCGTTCGAAGCATCTTGATAATCCACACCCCCAACTCTGCCAGGCCACGCCCCCTCCCACTCCGCAGGCAACGGGGATTGAAAAAAATCAGCTGCAGGGGTGGGAGGGTGAATTTCTCTCTGCAATGACACACAAAAATCGTAGATGAAATTGACTAATTTTAGACTACGACCATTCAGTACTAATAAAAGATGTTTTTTCCACTGCTACCCATTGCGGGTCCCCATAAATTACCATGTCATCGACCTGTAATTCATGCCACTCTGACTCCCGCCCCAGATCTCGCGAAACCACGCTCCAACTCTGTCAGGCCACGCCCCCTCCCATTCCGCAGCCAACGGGGATTGAAAAAATGAAAGTAAAAATCAACTTCTGTCAGCTGCAGGGGCGGGAGGGAAGTTGGATTTCTTTCTGCAACAACATACAGAAACATTAAATGAAATAGATTAAATATACCCGTGCAAAGCAATGGTTTCTTCCACTGTTACCCATGGCGTGTCCTCATAAATTACCATGGCATCGACCTGTAATTCTTGCCACCATCAAAAGAAGGATTTAAAACCCCGCCCCAGGTCTTGCAACGTCTCGCCCCCGACTTAGTCAGGCCATGACCCCTCCCACTCCGCAGCCAATGGAGATTGAACAATTGAAAGTAAAAATCAACATCTGTCAGCTGCAGGGATGGGAGGGAGGATGACTTTCTCTCTGCAACAACACACAGAAACATTAAATGAAATAGATTAAATATACCCGCGCAAAGCAATGTTTTCTTCCACTTCTACCCATTGTGTTTCCTCAAATTACCATGGCATTAACCTATAATTCAGGCCACCCTGAAATGAAGGACTTAACCCCTCCCCCCGTGTCCCATTAAACCACGCCCCCTCCCACTCCGCAGCCAATAGGGATTGAAAAAATGAAGGTAAAAATCACCTCCTGTCAGCTGCATTGACTTTCTCTCTGCAACGACACACAGAAACATTAAATAAATAGATGAAATATACCCAGGCGAAGCCGGGTCTTTCTGCTAGTATATATATATATATATATATATATATATATATATATATATATATATATATATAATTATATTACTGTACATTTATATGCATGCACAGTATGTATTTTATGTATTATATATTAGTAGTAGTAGCAATAGCAGAAAGAACTGTCATAGTGGAAATAGTAGAGCTATTGTTAGGAATTGCAGTATAGTTGACACTTGTAAATAGTTCAGTAAAGGACGTTAAAATTAGAAAGACATTGACTGCTGTATGAGACTTTTGGGAGGTGCGCAAGAATCATTTTTTCTGATGGCTGTTCACACACAGTAATTCATGCACCAAGAGCTGATTCTGCAATAGTAGCTATCCGTCTGGCTTTCAATTGTAACACTCTGTGATTTTCATGTTCTCTAATATGGCATGTGGATATGTGTTATCCTAAAGGTATAACCTCTTTCAAGGCAATAAGTAACCTGTTTTTGGTGCAACTGCATTTATTGAAACATCATTGCATTGAGTGGTGGTCACATGTATGTCCTGTTGCTAAATTAAACTTCTAGGAGATGCTCCATTCATTTCTGTGGAATTGTGGGAACAGCCAAGTAAGTGTGCATCTTGAGAGTTGTAGTTTTATCACAGCTGGAGTGCCAGGGGTTAGCCATCACAGGCTTAGTATAATGCATGGTTGTTTCTGTGAGACCCATAGATAATGAACATATCAGTGACCTCCACTCCACTGGAGCCCCTCCTAACTTAGCAACTGCTCAGAATCTTAATTCTGGTGATTAGTAGATGTCTCAGCAATGGAGGTCTCAGCAATCATATATCATACATCCTTTTGTGTGGATAGGGATAAGCCCTGTAAGAATATAGCTCTTTTTCTTTAGAATCACATCACAAAAAATTCTTCCAATGGTCCTATAAACAACAGATTTTATCACCCAGATGCAACCGCCAATTTGGTGAGCATTATTGCTCTGTCATCATATTTAAACTTTTTACTACATATATAAAGGCATCTCTTATATACTGAACTTAAAGTCCATAGGTTGTCTGAGGTAATGCAGCTGAGCTCTGTTCACATCAATAAAGCTAAGATGCTATACCAGACACAACCTATTATTTCTTGAAGAAAGCAGCCATGTTTTCCTAATCCTCAACAAACAATTTTTGAAATTGTACATTTATGCAAACCCATGAACATACAGAAATACGTGGAAGCAGAAAGTAACCCTAGGTGAAGTCAATGATGGATTAAGAATTTGCGGCATGTTTTACTTATCAGCCCAAAATTTCCATTTTTATGAATTATCTTCCGACACAGATATGTGAGACTTGTTTCTTTCATATCTCAGAAAAATGTCATATGTTTTCGGAATGATCTTCGCTTAACTCCTGAAATTAACATTTTCGTTTCAAGCTTCACTTAAGTACTTCTTTTTTTCTAGAAGCCAAACTGAATCATCTATGACATTTTACCAGTAAATTGTTTATTTATGCAGCAAACATAGCATGAAAGAGACAAAAAGGGAAATGTCATGCAGTGTATTAGTTCCACATTGCACACCTGTGTGGCACATAATGACAGAAATCACAAGTGATTTTCTGCTTCTAAATGTATTTACAGAAGTCCATGTTTGGAAAAATTATGTACATTTGCAGATGGAGCATTTTGATTTACGCTTATTATGTCTTTATGTATAGCCTTCTAGAATTTCAGGATCTGCCTTAGGTCTCTTTTTTCCGTAAGCTCAGAGTTTTGTACTCCCATTTTTAAAATCTGTTTTATTATCACTATATTACGCCAAGCTGAACATACAAACATTTATGTGAAACACCAATATTATGCAGATGTCATAAATTTAATTTGGATTCTTATTTCCCATGCTCAATGGTCATTTGAGGACATCATATGGATGTCATCTAAAAAGAAATGAGTGAATCAAAGTACAGATGTAGGAATAGCTGCTACAGGGAATTGCATAAGGATATAAAATATTTTTCTGGAGTATTTTGAACCAAATTTATCAAATATTATTTAGTTGGCACATCTTTAAACCTAACATTTTTTTCCAACAATGATAATCCACTGTAATTGCTGTGACCAATTCTGGCTTCAGCAGTCAGATGGGGTAGTCAGGGATACCATTGATGCAGATAGATTAGTGCTGCAGCAGTGACTTGCCAACTACCTCATGAAATAATTTAGGGTGGTCATTGGCTGAAGTGGTCATTTGATGTGAAGTAAATGGGGCATGCTATTTCTGCAGCACCAAAAGTATGGTTGGAGAGGAGCTCCAAAACAGCAGTGTGTTAAAGCAGTGAAATTGTGTAACATACTGTGCCTTCCCCCCATTTTTGGGTACAGGGAAACTCATTTAATTAAGTATATCTTCCTTTATTCATTTTACTGTCATGGTTTTGAAGGAAGGATAGTAGCAGGACATGGTATTGGCGTGCTAATATAACAAGTGTAATTTTGAAAATATTTTTGAAATAATATTGAAAAATGTAAAAGGAACAAGTGCTATCTATATTTATACACACAAACCATTCATTGGTATATATATACCATAGAGTAGTAGGCAAAGCTTTGTCCACTTTAGAAAATGGTTACTTGTAGGAACGGACTATACAATTGACCATAAGGTGTCCAGTTGTTAGAACCTCCAGTGATGTGTTGTGATATGTCCTGGAACTCAATTGAAGTTGTTCAGTTCCTCTGCAGCACCACTGAATGAATAGAAAATAATTATCAAGTTCCTATTGAAAACAATGGGTCATCTATGTAATGTGCAGATTAGGGATGAGCGAACCGAACCGTAACGAACCAGATTCGTTACAAACTTTCCCTAAAGTTCGGTTCGTCACCGAACCGAATTTTTAGAAAGTTTGTAACGAATCAGGTTAAAATAACGGCGACGCAAAATATACGCATATTTATTGAGAATGTACGCTAATGCGTACGCTAATGCGTATGAATTCATAAAATGCGTACACATGAGCGAACATTCTCAAATATGCTTATATTTAGGGTATGGAATATGCCATATTCCATACCCTAAATATACGCATATTTGAGAATGTTCACTAATGTGTACACGCATTGGCGTACGCATTAGTGTACATTCTCAAATATGTGTATATTTTGCGTCGCCGTTATTTTGAGTGAACCGAACCGTAACAAACCAGATTCGTTACAAACTTTCCCTAAAGTTCGGTTCGTCACCGAACCGAATTTTTAGAAAGTTCGT
>ONZH01003828.1:0-94677 GCA_900303285.1 Rhinella marina | reverse complement strand
GAGGAGCCACAAGTGGAGGAAAGCGGCTTGAAGCCAGGAGTCGGGCCCATCAGATAAGACCTCCATAAAACATCATCAATCACTGTATTTGGGGAGCACACACAACTATAAAAAACAGTTTTCATCTTCTAGGACCCGAAAAAATGTGAAAAACCTTGTGTTGTATATGGAGATGACAAACAAGGAGCCGTAGACTTGGGTTGAGTCCTCTGGAAGCAGCGGGGCGTGCACAGCTCCGTGTCAGATGCTGATGTTACAGAGACACTTACATTTACATACCCGCACAGACCGGAGACAATGATAAAAAACACCGTCTGTACTGCAACCGATGCCAAGACTGTCCTGCCTGCTGTCCACCATCTATAATTCTGCTTTGCTGCAGAATATGCTTCCCATACTCTACATTATGTCCACAGCACGTCCTGTTTATACGGAGCAAAATGCTACCGAACGAGAAAATCCGATGCCACCATAAAAATTTCGATCACCCAACAAACGAGAGACTGGGGTCTTACGAATGCTTGATCAGACGATCGTCCACCCTAGTAGAGAGTTGCATACCGTAGAGCAAACTCTCACTGTACGTGTTGATGGACCTCTAGTCTTGCCCCGTGGCACAACTAGGACCACATAATGGTGTTTGCAGTCATTTCCAGTACTTATTTGTGTGACTAAAGTCCCTTCCAGATCAAAACAACTTCTAACCATCTTATCTGGTTGACCACTGGCCATTTGAATAATTCCTGCAAGGTCTGGAATGGTTCCCAGTCTGGAACGTGGTGGCAACACTTGGTCCTTCTGTTACCTCTATAATGTTGGCAATGTGGGACCAACATCTACTTCACACCATTTACTTTGTACGAGTCTTGCATCCTATGTTTCTCCAAAGACCACCCCTTGACCCACACCAGATTTCCAGTGATGGAATTTCAGCTCTATCATATACAGTGGCCCCTCAAGATACAATATTAGTTGGTTCCAGGAGGACCATTGTATGTTGAAACCATTGTAAGTGAGTAATTGGTCCCAAAGCCCCAAAATGTCATCCAAGATAAGAGAAAATGAAGATTTAAGAAAAATAAGCAGATAACTAAGACAGATAAAATAATTATTCAATAACAGGAATAGCTGATAACTAGTAACTAATCCAGATATTTTACCAGAGAAGTGACCTTGATTGGTTGATCTGAGTCTGAGACATTGTATGACGAGTCTGGTTTCAAACTTATGATGGTCAGAAAAGACCATTGTATGCTAAAATATTGTATCCTGAGGCCATTGTATCTTGAGGGGTCACTGTATTATGTACTGGCCACTTCTTGAGAAGACCACCTAAATTTGAGCACTTTCGCTGCCTGTTGCACAGAAAATCAAATCTACCCCAGCTCGGAGCTGCCATAGATTTGGGCTATATGTTTATGCCAGTTTTTAAGGACTGAATTTGTTTAGTCCTGAAAAAAAGACGCCTAAGGGGGGAACATGATGAACCTGTAGAAATATATCAGCAGACCATACAAAAATATGGAGAAAAGCTATTCTCTCTTAACCCCCTCAAAAAATGAGGGACCACTCCTAGGCCTGGAGAAAGAAAGATTCAGAAGATGTGACAAGTATTCTTTGCAGTAAGAGCTGTGAATCTCTCGAATAGGCACAAGAGATGGTCTCAGCAAATACAGGAGATGGCTTCAAAAAGGTTTAGAGTAACTTATGAAAACATATAGAAATCATGTTCTAACACAGCCTTTCCCTTTGGCCCAACCCCTCCTTAAAGAAAGTTGGACATTGATCCACGGATTTGTTCTGATTGTCAATTCTGGAGTCGGGAAGGATTTTCTTTCCCCTCATTTTTTCTTTTGGTCTTCTCCAGGATCAATACAGCAGGATTACACACATTGGACTTGATGGACGTTTGTCTTTTTCCAACCTTAAATACTATGTATGTAACGCTGTCAGGCCGCAGAAGCCATGCCCCTCCGACTAAACCCGACCCAATGTTCATAAAAAGTTGGCGAGAAAGGAGAAAAATGAAGCAAAGTTGCAAAAATTTCAGCAAAATGATTTCTGCACAAAATCTGCAGTTGACAAATTCTGGGAGATGTTCTCAAAGACGTCTTCAGTGCTTCATCTCCCGGGTTCCCGGGGCTGTACACCCGATGCTGCATGGGCATGGTCACATGCTCTGCTGTAGCCAATGACAGGGACATGCTGCGTGTGGTCACATCACCTCTGAAACCAGTCATTGGCAGCAGTGGAGCATGTGACCATGTACCGCCAGTGTAAACACTCCAAGGACCGGAACATGGACACAGAGAGGCAGCGCAGATGACAGGAGAGGCGGGAAGCAGATAAGTATGAGTCTTCTGTTTCAGGAGGAGGACTGCAGGCATTAGATCAAATTATAATTATTATCAGAAAACCCCAGTTCCCAGGATTTACATTTTGATAGCCGAAACGCAGGATAAGCCTAAATATGTGAAGGTGAGGGTCCGACACCCTGGCACACAGTCCTCTGTTCCCGAGTAGCTTTGTCCACTTTGAAAGCAGATCTAATTACTACATTAAAGGAAAGGGAGCAGTCTGCGGTATCCGATTAAAGGAAAAGGGAGCATGTATCCGGAGCAGTCTGCGGTATCCGAAAGGGAGCAGTATCCAGCAGTCTAAGTATGAAAGCAGTCTGCGGTATCTTTCTGTGGTATCCGGAGGCAGGTATCCAATTAAAGGGAATGCAGTATCCCAGCAGTCTGCAGCATTCAGTCTGCGGTATCCGATTAGGGAATTTTATCCAGAAAGCAGTCTGCCCCGTAATCCGAGCAGTATCCGATTTGGGACAGTCTTTATCCGATTAGTATCCGCAAACTGCAGTCTGGTATCCGATTAAAAAGGCAGCTGCGCTAAAATATTGTGAGCAGTCTGCGGCGTGAATGGTCCCAGCACGGTAATTAAAGGGGGGGGCAGTCTGCGGTATCCATTAAAGGGAATGAAAGCAGTCTGCGGTATTCCATTAGGGAAGGAGCAGTCTGCGGTAATCATTAAGGGAATGGGAGCAGTCTGCGTATCCATTAAAGGGAAGGAAGCAGTCTGCGGTATCCCATTAAAAGGGAATGAAGCAGTCTGCGGTATCGCATTAAAGGGAAAGGGAGCAAGTCAGCAGTATCCCATTAAGGGAAAGGGAGCAGTCTGCAGTATCCCATTAAAGGGAATGGGAGCAGTCTGCATTAAACCAGCTCCGACAGTACACACAGAGGGTGCAATTCTGGTTCGGGGCTTTGGTAAGGGTGCAGGGTTTTGACCCCTGCTGACCGATATTCATAGATAGGCCATCAATATAAAATCCTGGAAAACTCCCTATAAGAACTACAACAGAATTTAGAAAGTTTCTATTCCTAAAGAGGTTCAAGAAATCCATTCCAACCCCGTACAGACCTAATACTCCTCGAAAGGCTTTGTTACAATGTATCAGTGCGGCCTCCCGAGAACTAAAGTGTATCAGGGTATTTGCAAGCACTTTTCAATCAGACGCTATGCTTAATTACACAAGACGCTGACCTTTCTATAGACCCATATTCTTGCTCTTTTGGGATCTGCTTTCAGACCAAGTAGCAATGCCTGCCTGCAGGAATAACCCGTGACGTAAAGTCTGGCTCTGTGAGTACTGCATCAGCGAGAGAGTCAAATCACACCCAGATGAATATAATAAGCTTAGCGGGAGCATCATTTCTGCAGCATGGGACGGCGACAAATAAAACCCACGCTATGCGCTTAGCGATACTACAGCCACACCGAGAGACTGCCTGTGCACACAACTTGCTGGAAGCAACAGACGGCTCTTATAATCTACAGCCTTTAACTGGGCCGTAATTATGATCTATGTCTGCCGGTCCCGGCGTGACTCATCTCCTCATAGTGTGGGTGAGCAGAACACGTATTCGCATCGAGAGACCTTGAACTGTTCTTCAGCTCGGGATTATTAGCGAGTACATCCATCCCGCAATGTTTAGATCTAAAAACCGAAGTTGTCAGATGCCCCTCTTGTGCAATTCTCGAATACATGTATTAAATATTGATAGGCACGCTCCGCCATGTGGGCGACGGGTCACAGCCATTGCTTCAGCTTCATTTTTGTAGGGAAATACTGAAAACACAGCAAAAATTCTACTAAAAAAGGTAGAAACAACGATGTGCTTAAAGGGGAACGTCATTTAAAGGGGCGGCCCAGATTTCTGCGAAGAGGTTGTTTGATGAAAGAGATACGGGGGTATGAATATACCCAGCTCCGGACCTGGCTTCAGCTCTGGCAGCCCCGGTAGATGCGTATACTGAATGACGCGATTGCCATTGACTTCTTACAACGGGGCCGGGTGAAGTGCTGTACTGCCCCCTGGCTTTCACTGACCAAGGAGATGAAGATGGATGACTGGTCTATGAAGCCACTTTGTTAAAGGGGTTGTCTCACTTCAGCAAATTACATTTATCATGTAGAGAAAGTTTATACTAATTTAAACTAACTTGCTAATGTATTGTGATTCTCCATATTGCCTCCTTTGCTGGCTGGATTAATTTTTCCATCACATTATACACTGCTTGTTTCCATGGTTACGACCACTCTGTAATCCATCAGCGGTGGTCGTGCTTGCACACCGCAAATAGGCTGGCGCTTTTTTTCTATAGTGTGCAAGCACGACCACCACTCAAGGATTACAGGGTGGTCGTAACTACGGAAACGAGTCTGAATGAGAGCTAATATACGTGAAAACACTTTGTGAACCCCTTTATGAAAGCTTTACACGGACATACCCATACTTTCGCCCAGGCAGCCCCCCTGCTGTTAGCATCGGAGCACCTCATGCTCTCCCTTGCCCTGGGCAGGATCGCGGAGGACAAGGGCTGTTTTATTTGCCATAACAAACTGCTAGGCAGAGGCTTCCGCCCAGCAGTGTGTTTGGTGACATCACCGGCTCTGATGGGCGGAAGCCTCCGCCTGGCAGCCCTAAGGACAGCCCAGATGGTCACCGGATTAAAGTGTTTACACGGCTATGATGGCAAACAATCCCAAACCGTGTGGTCAGACCCTAAAAGGTGCTAAAACGAGGGCCAGTCGACTTCCTATTGTGTCCACGGCTGCCCGTTAGACACGCCATTTCTATAATAGGGACTGAGGAACATGCGGTTTGCAGATGGGCGGTATCCGCACTTTGCGGACGGCAAAACGGATACGGTCGCGGGCACATAGCCCAACAAAAATAAGAGGTGGAGAATTCCTACAGATGAAAAAGCAACTGCAAAGTGATTTGTCTGGACGCTACAGTGACAATGGCGATTTATGGTCTGCGGTCACACTCCCTCCCCTCGTGCAGGATATCAGTTACCTGACGTACGGAGGATTTAATAAACACCTGACAGGGCACGCTGTGCTTAAAAGACACACTGACACGGGGTCTCAAGGCTGTCAGTGACGGGATGCTCTGCCGGAGGATTAGAGTGTATAAAACCAGTCACTGTTCCGCAGGGGACAGGACAACATTTCCATCTGCGTTAGCGGTGTACAGTCACAGATTTAAGAAAGATATATGAGATGACGTAAAGTGTCCTTCAGTGTAAGCCATGCCCAAAGCATTCTGCCGATACAGGAGCCATCTGTGAAATGGTTCGGTCGGGGGTAGGTAGGCAGGAACTCATATGCCAACATTTGTATACATATCTACAGGATGTGAAATTACCGTCAGGATTTTTCTAGAGTGTAAAAAGATTAAGAAAAATTTCGGACATTTCCATAGTGAAGCAAAATAACTGGGAATTATGACATAAAGGGGTTGTCCATATAGGCTCGTGAACCACCGCCAGGAGGGACCACCCTTGAGAGCACACTGCTCATGGCTTTCCTCCATTCACTGCTATGAGACTTCAGAAAACACTCAAGTGGTGGCTTCCCTATTTTTGGAAGTCCCATAGCAGCCAACAGAGGGGTGGCCACACCTGGTGGTGTGTCCATTCTCGAGATCAGACGTAGGACCTACATCTATCAGTCTGTCACACCCATTTAAATCACATATCTTAATAATACATATACCAACCCATAAAACAGCGGGGAGCCCCCTGTTCCCAAGAGCAGCTCTCCCTCCAGAAGTCTGGGACGTCCAAGTATTACACAACCATTGATTTCAATAGACAGCATGTAAAAGTCAGCATTTCAGGCTTGTGGATTCAGTAAAGCAAACTTCTGACTTTGACTCTTCCACTCTCGTCCACACTCTGATCCGACCACCCTGGACCGGCTCCACGAGCCAATCTGAGCTAAAAACAGCTGACATCTCACCATTAAGGGACCTGCCCTGCGACAATCCTGGAGAATCTATTCTTATGTTCTATGTTGTGCCATTCTTCATATTTCTAAAGAAGTGATGAATGAATTACTAGCAGTCTGCAGTAAGGGTACAAGGGAGGTAACAGTTGGGGGAGTGTACTGCACAGCCTCACTGTATCCAATCAGTGCTGCCATTTACAGTCTATACATGTACACACCCCAAACTGGGTCACCTCCCTCTGTCCCTTACTGCAGACTGCTAGCAATTCTCATAACTTCTAGTAGAATAATAAAGGAACGGCACAAACATACAGACATAAGAATAGATGTTCCAAAATTGTTATTACAGGGGGAATGCATAAAGATATTAAAACAGGCCTGTCAGGATTGGGAAAGGTCTCTTTAAGGTTGTTTTTTTCAGCAAAAATGCAGCAGTCAGACATTATCAGTAAGTCAATGGGGATGTTTTTAGTGTCTTTTCTTCATTTGCATTGCCTTCTTTGGGTCCATGGTGTGTTTTTCAACGTTTCTGGCCATAAGGGTATCCCAGGTAAGATTTGGAGCCTCTCTTAGTCTACAGCTAGGCATTTTTTGTTTTTTTCTTATAGTTAGAGCGCATGTAATAACGCGTGTAATATGGATAACCAGAGTCTTGCACATCGAGGTAAAGCTGCCTCCCAGGAGCAGAAATACAGTCGTCAATGTCTCACTCATCTGTTCACTTGACGATAACAACGTGGAGCTCGCATCAAACGCCCACACAAAGGGCCCGGGGTGCAAATTCATTAGAAAAAGCAAGAGGTAACTCAGCAGCCACGCACGAGAGGAGGCAAAAAAGCTCAAAAGGTCGTACATCGATTCTGGGAGGAGGCGGCAGTGGCGGTGGTGGGAGGCAAAAAAATTGGAAGTGCATTTACAGCAGGCTTTGGTTGCAGACAGCTTATCTCATTGCGCAGGAAAGTGTAAGCAGCGCATGAAGTATGAGGACTGATGGAAACGATGAAAAGACTTGACGTCTGCCATCTGTGCGCAGCCTCCAAGGAAGTCAGTAAACGAAGGAAAACCTTCAGACCAAAAAACTGAAGAGATGAGCACGCGGTCGTAGACGTACGCGTCCACTGCAGATTTTCCAACACAGGAGATTTTAGGGTGAAATCCACTCCAGAAATGTGGAAATAATTGCCATGCTGCAGACTTAAAGGGGGTATTCCCATCACAGGCAATGGGGCATATCGCATGAAAAGTGGTGGAGGGACCACTGAGCATGCGCAGCCAGCTCTATTCATTTCTATGGGGCTGTAGAAAATAGTCGAGCCTGGCTCGGCTATTTCCTTGACCCCATAGAAATAATTAGGAGCAGGTGGCCGCGCAAGCGCGGTGCGCTCCCATTCATTGTATAGGTAGAGCGCTAGGGCGGTGTCCTCCCAGCCACCGCTCTCCCCGATCCGTTCTCAGCGTAGGTGGGACCCGCACCTATCAGACAATGGGGACATATCCTAGCATATCCCCATTTGTCTGTGATGGGAATACCCCTTTAAAGGGATTGTCCCACAAAAAATGTTCTAAACAATTTTTCAACCCAGCCCCTGGATCTGAATACTTTTGTAATTGTTATTAAAAATGTAGCATATCCACTAAATTATTCAATAAAATGTATCTGTATAGCGCCACCTGCTGTTTGATTACTTTTTATTTCTTTGACCTGCTCACTGAGATGCCGCACATGCTCAGTTTCATCCTTGGCTGCCTTCTGAGCTGTGATAGAGAGAGCTGAGACACGCCTCCTGAGCTGTGATAGGGAGCGCGAGACACGTCTGAGCTGTGAAGGGTGGAAGCTGAGACACGCCTCCTGAACTGTGATAGGGAGAGCTGAGAAACACGCCCCTCCTGAGCTGGTGAGGTGAGTTAGAGAGCTGCGAGAGAGCGACCCCCTGAACTGTGATGGGGAGAGCTGGGACACGCCTCCTAACTGTGATAGGGAGAGCTGAAGACACACCTCCTGAGCTGTGGATAAGGAGAGCTGAGACACGCCCCTGAGCTGTGATAGGAGGAGCTGAAACACACAACTGAGCTGTGATAGGGGGAAGAGACATGCCTCCTGAGCTGTGATAGGGGGGAGAGACGCCTCCTGAGCTGTGATAGGGAGAGCTGTGAGACAACACGCTCCTGAGCTGTGATAAGAAGATAGCTGCAGCAGAAAGGAAGTCCACTAAGCAGCAGCAGAAAGACACTCCCATCAAGCTCCCAGCTTGATATAAAATTTAGCTGATAATGAATGTGGCGATCACTGGATCCATGTGAGGTACAGGGCTAGTTCTAGCTTTGTTAGAAAGAGGTTTTCATGTACTATATGATGTCTGATTTTCATTTTTTACATTAATCATGGGAGAACCCCTTTAAGATCCGTGCCACATGTCAAGTCATCTGCAGATTTGACTGCAAACGCCTTCCGCATAATCTCATCCACTTCGCTGCTTCTACAGATTATCGTCAAGCAACTGCATTGTGGAAAATCTACAGCCTTCAAGTCTTAGGTGGCTGTACCCTAAGGCCATGTTTACACAGTGGATTTTCCAACACTGATTTTGGCACTTTTTCTGAGAAACCGTCTCCCGTTGTTTTCAATGGCAAATCCACCCGTATTTCACATGGAGCGTATTTTCCACGTGTGGACTAAAAATCCACACTGAAGAAAAAGAAGCAACATATGATTCTTGGTTTCGATTTTGTGTGAAAATTCACATTGAGACCTAATACCACATCAAAATATGCACAAAAAAAAAAAAAAAAGCAACAAAAACTTGCTGAAAACGCTTGGCGTTACCATGCAGGTTCCACGCCTAAACTTTCAGTGCGCTAATGCAAACATGTGAACATATCCTGGGCTCGATACATGGAATAAGAAGTAAACAGGGATAACGAAAACTCTGCTTGGATTTTCTACAGACACCATCAAAACAAAACCGGTAAAAACAAGAGTCAAAAGCCTTAAGGCAAAATCCATACAACTCCGATTAGCTGAATGCGGACCATTTGTTTTTTGCAGGTCAGGGCTCAAATTCAGAATCAATGGATGCACAGGCTTCGTTTAATCCCAAAAAAACTTTACTTTGACTCCTTGTATGCCGGAGCCAAGAGCTATTGTAAATACTAGGTATGCAGGAGCGGCCACAATACAAGCTGCAATTCATGACATTCACTGTCGACGAGTAAAACCTTAAAGGGCATCTGTCAGCAGTTTTGCACCTATGACACCGGCTAACCTTTTACATGTGCACTTGGCAGCTGAAGACATCTGTGTTGGTCCCATGTTCACATGTGTCCGCATTGCTGAGAAAAAGGACATTTTAATATATGCAAATGAGCTTCTAGGAGCAACGGGGGCGCTACCATTACACCTAGAGGCTCTGCTCTCTCTACAACTGCCACGTCCTCTGCACTTTGACAGGGTTAGGTGTGATGATGTTTTCTCTGCCTGGCCCTGTCAAGAGACAGCCTTTAGGTGTAATGGTAACGCCCCTGTTGCTCCTAGAGGCTTATTTGTATATATTAAAACATCATTTTTCTCAGCAATGGAGGCACATATGAACATGGGACCATCACAGATGTCTTCAGCTGCCAAGCGCACATGTAACAGGTCAGCCAGTGTCATAGATACAAAACTGCTGACAGCTGCCCTTTCACAGCTCTGCTTCTAGTCCAGTTCTAGTTCTAATCTAGTGGTTGGATTTACGTAGAATTCGGGCGCCTTCACCTGCGGAAGTTTTTGTTGCAGAAGTTTTGCAAGTGAAAAGTCGTTCCATTCCTTTACTTGGCTGCAGAAATCCACATTCATGCCACCAAACCAACCACCTCCAAATGAATGGAACGGATATTCAGTGGTAGACATTTCCGCAGCAAAATCTCATGCATTAGGGCGACCCAATAAAAATTGTTGATAATCGGCAAATGGTCGGATCTTGCAAAGTGCTTAGGAGCCAAATCGCCCATCGTGATCAGAAAACCCGATCCATATCGCAGAATTTACATTTAATGTGACGAGAACCATTTTGCCCGTTGGCTACATCCACTTTGCAACCATTTTGAAAATGAAACAACTTTGCGATAGATCTTAATTAAAAGTTTACTGCAGGTTTTGGTTTTGAAGACCTGTACGGTATCTCCATGGTAACAGACAACAAACAAACCCTGTGTAGTCTGATCCAGCCATGATACTCTGCTCATTCTCTTCACAACTTTAGGCTTCGTTCACATTTCCTTTTTCAATGATGTGTGCGTTGTCCACATTTTCCACGGACAGCACGCGTACCAGGGATCCCAGGAAGGAGATTAGTACCAGGGTTAAAGGGGCTGTCCAATTATAAAGCACTGACCTTGGCTGTGGTTCTACTGACTGGGCTTTATTTACCCGGGTACAGAGGTGACATCATTGTAGCCAATCACTGGCGTCTATGGTGCTACGATTGTCTGTAGTGGTCACATGTTGTCCACATGACATTACCGCTATAGCCGGTTGAGAGAGATTGGGAACTGAAAGTGGTCCTGGAAAAAAAAACTACCCCTGCTTTCGGCGGGTTCAAATTGACAGAAGATGGGCCGAAACAAGTAGGCGGGATAACCAAAGTAGGCGGGGCCTGCAAAACTGTAGTGCAGCACAGAATACCGCCTCAGCAGAACCAAATACCACAGGACAGCACAAAATTCTGCTGCCCTCACCACAGTATACAACTGCATCAACATCATGAGGACAGTAATACAGTTGAGTTCAGGAGGCCACCTGTAGCCGTTGAGCATCAGATGATTTTGTACCTGGCCTGCGGCCATCAACAGGGCTTGAGTGGCCCCTTGGGCATCGGCCCACCGGGAAATTTCCCTGTAGGGTCTATGGACAATCCGCCCCTGACTGGGGAGACCTGTCAGATAAGTACTTAGGCTGAGATCACATCAGCGTCCAGCATTTCCGTTCTTCTGCTCCGGAACAGACGGATTCGGCACATAACTGTGAGCCAAACGGAGCCCACGAGGCCTCATAGGCTATAATGTGGTCCATCACGTTTCCGCTCAGAGGAAGATTTTTGAAGCGGAGACAAAAGTTCTGGGTGCACGACTTTTGTCTCTGCTTCAAAAATCTTTCTCCGAGCTGAAACCTAACGGACCCCATTATAGTCTATGGGGCCTGTAGGCTCCATTATGTGCCGAATCCGTCCTTTCCGTTCTCGGAACGAAAGGCTGAACGCTGATGTGAACGGTTCTTTATTCCATGCCCAGGGTTGTCCAGTTTCCTCCTGAAATCGGACAACCCCTTTAACTACTGTATATCCTATAGTACTAATCGCTTCCAAATCTTAATGAAAACTGGAATACCCCTCCTGCCACGACGCCCCCACCCGTCATTCTTTCCACGGCCGGAGCGGGAAGGGTTACTGATGTAAGATACAGAGAGTGCGGCGGTCTGTCGTGGACAGGATGAGTGTGCCACCGAGAGGAGAACTCTTCAGAAATGCCATCAGGAAATTAAAACACAAAGATTCAATTGATTCTCCTTTCCTTTTATTATTGAACTAAGTCATCTCGCTGGGAAATATGACCTTCTGAAAAACGCTCATTTCCCTCACTCGGCTGTTGTTTATATAATTCAATTTTAATTCAATATCCAGCATTGTACATGCCGGGCTGCGAGGAGGGAGAAACCTGCCTGCCGGCTTCGGCTGCGTAAAGGCAACAGACCGCCGCTACAGCTCCGATATGTGGTCCTCTACTGACAAACCATGGTAACGATGCCTCTACAATCATTTCTGTACTAAAATGTCACAGAGCATTATGTCCGTCAATCTCTCCCCCTACCTATTGTTTCCAATGAGCACAGGCCTAACCCTAAACATAACTAAGTTTAAAGGGAAACCGTCAGCAGGAAATTCACTAATAAACCAAGCACAATGCCTTGTAGTTCTAGCTCAACTCAATGTAATGATACCTTCCACTTAGCGATCTGTTGCTTATTTCAGGAGAAAAAAAGTACCTGTAATCTATATGCAAATAAGCAGTTGAGTGCATTGAGGGCGGGCCCAAGGCACTCTGTGCACCCTTGCTCCTCCTGCTTCCTCTACCAGCCCCTTCCTCTGGCTCTTGCAAAGTCGTCTCGCCTGACCATGTCAATCAAAAATGAGAGGGAGGGGCTGGCAAAGGAAGCAGGCGGAGCAAGGGTGCACAGAGTATTTTGCATCCCCCCCGTGCACTTAAAGGAGAACTCCCGCAAACATTTTTATTCTCTGACCTGTTAGAAAGGTACATGATATAATCTGTAGTGAATGTCATTTTCTTATCAGTGACTGTTTCTGTGAGTAAAAACCTCTCTTCTTATTGTAGCTGCGTCATGTGACCAACTCCCTGACCTCCAACTGACCCAGGACAGGAAGCCAGTAACTGCTCTAGTCATTCCTATGGGAGCCTCACTTTAGTCTCATAGGAATACATAGAGAATTAGACTTCCTGTCCACACATAAGTCTATGTGTGAGTTGGTGGGTCTAATTGCTAGTCACATGGCACAGATAAGAAACTTCAGGATGATAGAAGTCAAAAATTCAGACACTGGTAAGAAAATAACATTCACTACAGATTATATCATGTACATTTCTAGCAGGACATGGAATAAAAATTTTGTCGGGAGTTCTTTAAAGGAGTTGGCCCAGCTCATACACTGGGGACATAACGCTAGGATATGCCTTCAGTGTTTGATAGATGCAGGTCCCACCTCTGGGACCAACATTTATCTCTAGGATAAAGTTCACAAAATGAATGAGAGCAGGCAGAAGTGAATAGGAAGCGTGGCCACCATCCTATTCACTTCTATGGGGCTGAGGAAATAGCCGAGCACTGCTGGTCCCATAGAAATGAATGGAGGGCAGCTTCGCACGCTTCACTTTTTGGGCTCCATTCTAGAGACAAATGCAGGTCTCAGAAGTGGGACCTGCACCAATCCAACACTGGGGGTATATCCTAGCGAAATGCCCCCAATGTATGAGATGAGCCACGGATGGAAAGGTATCATTGCATTCAGCTGAGCTAGCCCTGTAGGGGACTGCGCCTGGTTTAATAGTAAATATTCTAGTGACAAACTCACTTTTAGGTGTAAGGCTACGTTTTAAAAGTATTTTATAGCTTTCATTAGTAATATATCTACATTTCTGCCTTATGTTTTGTTTCATTGTTTTTCACTTAGTTTAAGTCTATATTACATACCTCCCAACTCTGTAAATGAAAAGAGGGACTAAATTTTTTTCAGCACTAGGCCACGCCTCTAACTCCGCCTAAAACATAACTATACACCTAATCCCATCCAGTCCCCTTACTGCTCCACATAGTAATTATTCTCATTATGTGCCCCCAGTAATTTGCCCACATTGTGCCCCCCAGTAATATGCCCACATTGTGCCCCCAGTAATATGGCCACATTGTGCCCCCAGTAATATGTTGTGGCCCCAGTAATATGTCCACATTGTGTCCCCCTGTAATATGTTGTGCTTCCAGTTATATGCCCTCATTGTACCCCCCCCCCAGTTAAAAATATGCCCACATTGTGCTCCCCTGTAATATGTCCACATTGTGCCCCCCTGTAATATGCTCACATTGTGTCTCCCTATAATATGTTATGCCCCCAGTTATATGCCCACATTGTGCCCCCCCAGTAATATGCCCAAGTTGTGTCCCCCAGTAATATGGCCACATTGTGCTCCCCTGTAATATGTCCACATTGTGCCCCCCTGTAATATGCTCATATTGTGCCCCCAGTAATACGGCCACATTGTGCCCCCCGTAATATGCTCACATTGTGCCCCCAGTAATATGCCCACATTGTGTCCCCCAGTAATACGGCCACATTGTGCCCCCCGTAATATGCTCACATTGTGCCCCCAGTAATATGCCCACATTGTGCCCCCCTGTAATATGTTTTGCCCCAGTAATATGCCCACATTGTGCCACTCACAGAAAGTTAAAAGAATACCACATACTTACCTTCTTCCTAACAGCATCTGCAGCAGCAGGACATCGGCTGCTCTAGTCTGTGGAGGGGACGGAGCCAAGGCTGACTGCCGGCTGGCCCCGCTCCCAGCACAGACCAGAGGTATGGAGAGCCGGTAGGGGGGACGGGAGGGATGACGGATGAAGCAGTGAGCCACTGCCGGCTCTCTGATTCATCATAATACAGGCAAGTGTCTCTGCGTCCTATGAACACAGAGACAGCCTCCAAAAACCTGGAACACACCTCCCCATCACTGGTACAGCCACAGCAATCCGGGACTGTCCCGCTAGATCCGGGACGATTGGGAGGCACGTTATACTCCACAGGTGCATTCATAACTCTGCGTACTTCAGAGCTGAAATCTCCAGGCACACCTTGCAGAGTCAGTGGTCTGCATCCCAAGAAGCGCACACCCTGGTCCATTTACTGTACAATAATCTGATGAAGGAAAATCTATCCGTCCTGCTGCATTACAGGAGCTCAGCTACACGGTAAGTGGTCTGCCCGAAAACAATCTTCTCCAATAGCAAAAAGTAAAACTGTGTAAGCGGCTTTGGAGCATAAAACCTGCTGTAAATAGGGATTACTACAAAGAGTGGTAATGCCAGGCATTGTATTTGCAAAGGTCTTTTTGCAAATTTCAGGATGGAAACTACAAAAGAGGTTAAAAGGCGACAAGCTTTTTAGACCAGCAATGACAAGTTGCAAGAGGCACCGAATTACAAGTAAAAGACTGCAACGCGTATCCCACGACTGTCCCTGACTCGTCGCTGGATTACGATACATATAGGCTAAATTTTTTCAGAACTTTTAAAGAGACCCCAAAAACACATAAAATCCACATAAAATGCACCCCGCAGCTAAAAATCCAGAATTTCCAAAAGTATAAAAAATAACCAAATGATATCACTAAATACTACTGTTATACTATCTGCTAGATTAGACGTCTCTCAAAACAAGCGCACTCAGAACCACCCATCAGTCCTGGTCACGGTTCCCAGTCGCTCTGGATACCGCCGCGCCGCCCTAATGACAGCTTTGGTGGCTTTTGGCTGCCTTCGCTTGCCCCTGTTTGCTCAGCTGAAACCCATCTGCGAAACCTTTCTGCTTACACTGCGGATGCTGAATGCATCAGGACTGATGGGAATGGAGCGGACGAGACGAGGGACGGAGGGAGAAAGAGAAATAGACTGACAGGGACTGGAGGAACGATGGGGCTTTAATGGACTGCGTGCATATATTATCTGAGCTTTAATGATCAAACGTCATGAAAAAGCTGCACAGAGCGAGCGGGGGGGCTCGGATGCAGGCGGCCACGTACCGTACAAGCTCGCGCTGCTTCGATGTACAATATAAACAGTTCTTTAGCTGAACACAGATGAAAATTAAATCTGCAAAAAGGGCATTAATGTGTTCAAAGCACGAAGCACCGAGGATTTCAATGTGGCTTGTGGACATCAGCTTAGCAAAGCATATAATAGTAGGAGATGGATGAAACGGTAATCTCTATCGTGTAGTGTTTGTCCGAATGACAATTTTGCAAATACGCAAAGTGCCCCATTTTTAGCTTTACTATACAAAAAGGTAGAGAACACAGAGGCGTTCCTAACAGCAATCCCTAAACGTCTTTAGACGTATCATTTGATTGAAGAAATTGCACTTCAAAGTAATACAGAATTGCGACAGCGCATTTCAAGCCCTTTGGTCAGCTCAGACACAGCTGCCTGAATCATACACACTGGGGGAGGAGGCGGCGTCGGCATAATGTACCGCCATTAGTTCACTAA
Source organism: Rhinella marina (assembly GCA_900303285.1). Lineage (NCBI taxonomy): Eukaryota > Metazoa > Chordata > Amphibia > Anura > Bufonidae > Rhinella > Rhinella marina. The sequence continues at coordinate 78,568 of ONZH01003828.1, read as the reverse complement.
ATAGCTGTGAAATCAGCGTCATGTCTTTTATCATGTCTTGCTGGACCATATATCACTGGCGTCCATGTACCTGGATCGCTCTCTTGTTCAGCTCCATATTACAGTTATACAATTCTATACAATATTATATTCTTACTTAGGCCATCTCATGTTGCTAGGCCATTATCTCAAAATGGGCTGAAAAAAAACACTTAAAGCGTAGTTTTCAAAAGAAAGTTTGCATAATGGCTGTGCTTCTTTCTACAATCATGACTGTGAAGGAGCAAGTGTTTTTGGGCTTCTCTAATGTCTCTTTCAGCCATATTATTCTCTGTTTCAGCTGCACAGCTAGATGCATTTCATTCAGAAGCAGGGGCAACACCCTTCTGTGAAATCTACCAACACTATACTGCTGTGATGTTGTTTCACCTACTTCCCACTATGTTTGTTTTAAGCTCCGGGACTCCAAGAACAGATAAGGAGGGGGGAAATTGCACTTACGGAAAGGCACGAGGCTCCTGTAAATTCAGAAGCAGTGTAGAAGCAGTTCTTTTAACAGGCTCAGGATCTCAGCTAGCTCTGACAAGCCCCCACTTCCTCTCAGTCGTCTTCTGAGTCTCTGTTACCAGGGATGGTCAACGGACTGCAAATTAGGTGGAAGTGACACCCCTAGTAGTCATGACTTTACAGCTTTTTTCAGATACCCTGTTTCTCCAAAAATGAGCCCTACCACGAAAATAAGCCCTAGCGCTATTTTGCAGGGTTTTTTGGAGTAGGCTTAAAATATAAGCCCTAGATACAGTGAGCGCCTCCAGCGCTAGTAAAATGGCAGTTTCATATATCGAGTCCTTAAAGGGGTTCTCCGGGAATGCGTTAAAACAATCACCAGCAACCTGTCCTACAATGTGAGTAGAACTGGTTGCCTCCACTTGCAGAGCTGCCTAGTGGTGGGAGGGGACAGGGCCTCACTACACACTGCACTGCTCTACAATAAATGGATGTGATCCTACCTACAATATGCCATCCCGGCTGAGCAGCCTGACAGGAGAACTCACTAATATGTAATATATACAAGTGCCAGAGCGTAATGTGTAGTTAGGCTCTGCATTTGGTGGCAACCAGTCCTGCTCACATTCTAGGAAAGGTTGCTGAAGGCCATGTTTAAATCATTCCCGGAGAACCCCTTTGGAGTGACCTACGTTCGGTTCACTTCATACCACATAGGAAATCAACCAAAATGGGTTAGCAGTCAAGAGAACAGCATCAAACACTGATGGGAAAGGACGTGGGCATGGTAAGTTACTAGGGATAGTTGGAAGATAACATTGGATAGGTTAAGCCAAGTAGCGTTTAGAAACACATTTTCCAATAACGGATCATGAATTAATTGGGAGAAGGGCGGAGAGTCCCTGTTCAAGACCCGCCACTACTCATCTAGAAATGCAACATCCATCGAAGGGGTCTTCTCGGACTGGGCAAGACGAATGGAGGACTATGGGTTTTTTAGGCTCCATCTTGCCTTTGAAGAGCCTGAAACCATCTAAGCTCTGGTCACCAAATGGATTGGCTGGAGGGCAACATTACCCGTTATCCATATGATTAGGAAAAAGAAATACAGGGGGAGTTTGCCCAGGCAAAGTTTTAAAACCTGGATAAAAGACTATAACAGTGATGGTTGCCCAAACTGCAACCCAAAACCCACTTATTTATCACAAAGTACCAACAGGGTAATTTAATCTTTGAATACCAATATAGTATATCATTCAGTGTGCTGCCTGTGCTGTTCAGAGTGCGTCAAGGGTAAGGCATATCGGTGCACCATAGACTTTATCCAGGGTGCAGGTGCCCACCGTGAGGTCTCTGAGTGCCATCTCTGGCACCCGTGCCATAGGTTCGCCACCACTAGACTATAAGAACCGAATGACGGGAAGACATGAAACGCATCTTTTAGGGACGCGAGTTTAGCTTTTATGTAATTCTTATTTTTTTTCTATTTTAACCTATCTTTATTATCTTTATAACCTATCCGTTAATTTTCACCTTTGAAATAGGACTGAGGTGCCGACAGCTTGTATTATGTATAGTGGGATCTGACGTTCACTAAACTATGATAAAATATATATATACAGTATATATATACCCGTGAAGAGTACTTATTTTATATCATTATTTCAATCAGTTTGATCGCAGTTGAAGCATGACAACTTGTGCAAACACCCTTCTGGAAGTTCACGAAATTGGCGGCGGTGCAACCTGCGGCCTCCTCATTAAACCTAGACACAGACATGGACCGGTTTCACCCTGGGAGTGAAAAACTGGCAGGGGCCAAAGAGCAGCTAAAGATGCATTCACCTCCATTAATCTGGAGAGGAAAATAAACAACGAGAGACAAATGGACTCTGTTACTATTCCTGTAGTACAAGGCATACCAATGCTAATGGCATCAACGGGAGGCAAGGCCTTCGGAGATTGCCCTGTTCCATCTCTGCCGCAGTGATTTTCTTTTTTATTAAAGGGCATCAGCAGATATGAAACTGGCTGACCTGTTGGTAGCTGAAGGCATCTGTGTTGGTCCCATGTTCATATGTGTCCACATTGCTGAGAAAATCGATGTTTTAATATATGCAAATGAGCCTCTAGGAGCAACGGGGGCGTTACCATTACACCTAGAGGCTCTGCTCTCTCTGCAACTGCCGCACCCTCTCCACTTTGATTGACAGGACCAGGCAGTGTAAACGTCATCACACCTGGCCCTGTCAAAGTTCACAGGAGTTGCAGAGAGAGCTGAGCCTCTAGGTGTAATGGTAACGCCCCCGTTGCTCCGAGAGGCTCATTTGCATATATTAGAACATCATTTTTCTCAGCAATGCGGGCACATAGGAACATGGGACCAACACAGATGCCTTCAGCTGCCAACAGGTCAGCCACTTTCACAGGCACTAATCTGCTGACGGACAATATAGAAGCTCAATGGCTTGAGGACCAGTGTGCTCCGTTTCATTTCGCACCAGCAATAGCCCAGACGGGGTTAACAGGCTAAAAGTGCATTGTTGGCTCTGGGGAATTTTTCATACAGAGGATATCCAGCAACGCAAGCCACCATCGAGACAACTGAAGAATTGACACAGTGGGGAGCATTGAGTTCCCCCCGCCGAGCGGCTCACTGCATAATTGGATACAGAAGATAACAGAGATGTTGGCGAAATCTGATGTCTTCAGCGAGAGAAGACCAACGAGGAAAAAAAAAAAAAACACTCCTGACGCCACTGCCAGATGCAAATCAACCATGCGCAAGTAAATTAAATTAGCCAGGCCGTGAAGGACCCCGGTGGTTTCTAAAGGTGTGCTGCAGAGTTTATTTCAGCCGCTCTTCTTCCCAGGAGCCATAATTAATTCCTCCTTCTGCAATCGGTTTGGCTGTGACGGGCACAGCAGCGCGCGGCCAACATGCCACACTACAGTAAAGGCACTGGGAAAATATTTAGGCTGTGAAATATGAACGTGCGGTGAGCGTGGCAGCATGTAAGAAGTTGATCTCATAATCTAGCCTCAAGAGCGAGGAATTACAAATAACAAGTGCAACGCAAGCCATTCATTAGCTTATGTAATACCCACTGCTAATAAGAGGGGCTCCGCATCTAGTCTGCAAGAAGTAGAGTGTAAATAGGATTCTTCTACAGCACATACGTACAATCAGGGGCTCTTCAGTGTGGCTCTCAGCACGAGGGATAAGCTCAATGCACAAGATGCCTTTTAAGGCATTCTGAAAGCCAATCGGAGTATGTTTAAGTGCTGAAAACCTGATTTTTCTGGCTAATGGGAAGAGACCCTGCAGAGTATTGGTACCTGTCACATATGGTATGGAACAAAGCAGCCCTAAACTCCACTCACACCACTGTCACTACCTACTTGGACGATTTGCTCTAAATGGTGGTCCCCAACTGGTCGACGGTCCCTAACTTGGATAAGTGCACAGGACCTAAACAAGAGGGGTAAGAGAAGTCAGACAGACCAGATCAGAACCATAACAGGAAACAAACAAACTTAGAGTTCAATACCACACAGAGTCAATACCAGGAAGTCATACCAGGAGACAAATCGTTAGACAGAGGCAAAGTCAAGAGTGGGTCAGCGATCAGAAATCCAGAGGTACAAAGAGTAGTGCAAAACACAGTGGTGTGGCAAGGAAGACCAATCAGCAAGGGCGTAGCTATAGGGGGTGCAGAGGTGGCAGTCGCTATCGGGCCCAGGAGCCTGAGGGGGCCCCAAAGAGCCTTGTGCCACATAAGAAGACACTCGTGTTAAAGAAAGTGCATGCTGGTCAAGTTACATCTCTGGATGGAGGGAAGGGGTTAGGTCAAGAATTTGGCATGGTGGGGGGTAGGGGGGGTGCAGTTTCAATTTTTGCCTCTGGCAGCACAAAGGCTATGTACTTCCCTGCCGCTGGCCGCAAAGCACTGAGGGAAGGGGGGGGGGCACAAGCTGAACTCCTGCACCAGGGCCCATGAGCTTTTGGCTACGCCCTTTCCAATCAGGCAACTGTGGCCAGCAGTTCCCTGTTTAAATCTCCTTCCAGAGGGAAGCACATGACGCAAGCACCAAGCCTGATTGACCCGGCGTCCTTGCTCCCTGATAGGCTACCGAAGGACGCCGGCAAGGCGCCAGGATCACCGCATGGGAGCAGGCAGGTAAGTACATGACAGTACCGGTAGCACTTCCGTACCTGGCTGTTGCCTTTAGCTCCCTTGGTCATTGTCAAGAAGTAAAGATTCCACTTCTTCGACCAACTGGGTGGGACTTTGAGGCAGTGCTATAATGTCCCATCATGCCTCAGTCTCAAAAATATAAGTCTACAAAATATCTGCTTACAGACAGATGTCAGAATGTCTCTGAGGGTACTGTTTCTCCTTGTGGAGGGAACTGTAAGTGTTTTTAGGCCAGGCAATGCTCTCTGGGAAAAACGATACGCACAAACAGCTTATCGTGGGGGTCCCTGGTGTCCGACCTCGATGTACTGTATGATGTACTGTATAAATGTACTGATGTACTTCACTCCTTGGTAGATTTAGAGTCTTGGCCTCCTGAACAATCTTCTGCCATTGATCTCTCCACCTCCATCCTCCATTCCTTGAGGTTTCGTTACAACTCATCCATCCATCGACTTTTCTTTTACCTTCCATGAAAGCTTCTTCCGTCTTGCTCCGTATCTCCAATGCATTAAGATCTCAACATGTTGATAATGATCCTGCTGGTTCTTTGGTGGTTCTGCTCTATGTAAAGGGAAGGAACGCCATAACTCCACCAAGACTATAAAATGGACCTTGACTATAAAGAGTTGGAAGGACCGGGGTTATCTACTGCAAACAAGAAACAAAATCCACCCTGTAGTATTGAGGTCCTATGGTGGGTCATTTTTGAACACCAGTTGGATCCAAGCCCATTGCTCTTGTTCTCCCTTGGGAAACGATGAAGCATCCGGAGGAAAGTGTGAGATGTCAATGAGTAACGCAGCACAAGTAACCGCTTGGGCACAAAGGCTCTAGCGGAAAAAGTGAGAAATTGTATATAGTAGTCAAGAAACAAATGAACACCTAAACAACATGTAGAGGATGAGATCTTCTGAGTGCGTGTCAAGTGCCATGAACATAGATACTACTAGGAAAACACCAGATGAGAACATAACAGAATTCCACTGTAAGGGGGTTTTATTTAAGGAGGAAATTGCTATAAATGCCAAAAAAGACTGAACAACAGGAACACGCTAAAGTGGATGACAGAAACACAGAGACGTAAAAGCTTACTCTTCAGACTCGTAAAGGTCCCGATGTGACCAGGTCCAAGAGGGAGAGAACTTTAGTCGTCATCAACACATTGACGTCTGAGATGGTTTGCTTCGTCTTATGGATGTTGACATAGAGGGTTGTCTGAACTCAGAAAAATAGTGACCTACGTATTTTGTCCATGGGCAAACGTGAGGCAATGCTGTAGTCAAGTGAATTAGGCTGAGCTGCACCATCAAGTACAGTCCATGGACGAGAGCGATGATGCTTAGGGTCTCCAAACCAACAGGTTCCCATACACATGAGACTATTACCGCCTGAACCTTACTTTTTGAGAAGGACCAGTCAAGAGTCTAATGTGTATGGGGAGCTCCCGACATTCCCCCCGAACAATGATGTCGAGAAAAGTCAGCCGCGTTTGAAAATTTCTGTCCAACATCTCGCAGAAAGATCTTTCTTTGAATGAACGCCCCATGAAGGTTGTTCATCCTTCGCTCAGAGTCACTGACTAATAAGCACTAAAATTTGTCTCTCTGCATCAGCGTAAGGATCATCCTACCTACTTCTATCTATTGTGTACGACCACCTCCGGTTCTATCTGATGTTCAGGGAATTATCTCTCCATGCGGCGCGGAACACATTTTCTCCATAGCCAGCAGGAGGCCTGCCTAAAAATCACACGACTTTGTGACAAAAACATGCAAATAAATGTAGCAGGGGGGGCAGGTGCACGTTATGTGCGCACTGGGAGAGAAGCTGACTCCAGCTTTTCACAAGAGGTCAGCTGAGGTCCTCATCTGCATACAACACTGGTCTCCAACCAGCGACTTTCTACTCTCTGCGGGACTACAACTCCTAACGTGCTATTGGTTGGCGTCTGGCAACAGCTGGAGACCACTGGCATGCAGATACTATAAATTTGGGTAGGTACTATAACAGTGATCGTGCCGATCATCACATGAATGTTATATCTAGGTCATGTAATTGATGCCCCAATGAACAGGACTACAGAAAGCATAAAGGGGGGGGGGGGGCAATGTGCTCTTTAAATGGCGCCTGTGTTCTGCCGACGGCTGCACCGATCTGTCGTCTTGAAGGTGTACATTAAAGGGGTTCTCCGGGAATTAAGGAAATGAAAATAATGAAAATACTTAAATATTACTTTATTATAAATATATTCCCAAATACCTTTCATTACTTATAATGGCTCCTTTTGTCTAGAGACCAATCATTAGGAGAAGCAAAATGGCCGCCATCCGGTTAGTACAAACAAAACCTGTCCTGTCCTCTCTGTACTTCATGTCTCCTCATGGACTCCATTCCTACAGAGATTCAGCTGAAGATCTTATCATCTGTATTCAGAGAGGAGGATGAGGCAGCTCTTTACCTCAGTGTTGTGAAGTAACTTGTCCTCCTGTGTGATTAGGACAGGTTTTGTGTGTACTAATAGGACAGCGGCCATTTTATTTCTCCTAATGATTGCTCTATAGACAGAACGAGCAGTTATAAATAATGAAAGGTATTTGGGAATATATTTATTATAAAGTAATATTTAAAGGGGTTGTCCGGGTTCAGAGCTGAACCCGGACATACCCAGGTTCTCACTCTGGCAGCCCTCCTGAACAGGGCATCGGAGCATCTCATGCTCCGATGCCCTCCCTTGCCCTGCGCTGGATCGCGCAGGGCAAGGGCTCTTTTGTTTGTAAACATTCACTGCCGGGCGGAAGGCTTCCGCCCGGCAGTGAGTTCGGTGACGTCACCGGCCGTAATGGGCCAGCTTTAGCGCTGCCCTAGCCGTTTGAATGCCTAGGGCAGCGCTAAAGCCCGCCCATCAGCGCCGATGACGTCACCGGGCTCACTGCCGGGCGGAAGTCTCCGCCTGGCAGAGCCCGGTACGTCACCGGAACCGGGCTAAATTCCTTTGCCCTGCGCTAATTAGGGCTGCCTGGGTGAATTGTAAGGTATGTCCGGGTTCAGCTCTGAACCCGGACAACCCAATTAAGTATTTTCATTTTCTTAATTCCTGGAGAACCCCTTTAAGGAACTTCACTCAAGTCGAGAACATTGGATAAGTGAAGGTCTTCAGAGATTTTCTGGAGCTACGACCTTCGATGCAGAAGAGTTGACTGGAGTCGTGTAGGACGTTTCGTTGTAAAATCAACCAGTATACAAGACTTAATAATGGGGGGGAGGGGGACAGCGCCATATGTAGTCTATTAGGAGGGTAGCAATGCTACCGTTTCTGCATGGTGGCACTGAGATAACGGGCAGTGAGGTGGGCGGATAGCAGCGTGGTAAAGTATAGTAAGGTGTAATCAGCGTCACGGTGTGATCATTGACTACCTGCTTAATTACTTGCGTGTGTTTCCTTTGGTAACGTTCGTGCAGAGGTGTCAGGCGGAGGCTGGGGGCTGATCATCAGAGGGATTCATGCGGTTATTTTTACGCTGACGCTTCCTTCAGGCTGTTTCTGTGGGTTACGCGAATGTATGTGAGGTTTGGATCTAATTGTTCATAGCCAAAATTCTGAACGAAGAAGATGCAGATGATATCTATTCCAACGAAACATGATTGTGTAAAATGTTCTAGGAAATCAGTCATAGATTTTTCTTTCCCATACATCAGCGTCAAATAACAGGAGGATTTTGTTGCGGATTTTTTTTTTTTTTAATCTCAGCTTATTTCAGGGGTCCTTGGTTAAGAGAAGGTGTAGATAGGGTTTAGAAAGAAAAACCTTTAAAAGGAGTCTGTCACCTAATTTTCCACAATATAACTAAGAGCACTGTCCCACGGATGATTGCATACACATCCCAGACATACCTGTGCACTATATGTCTGTATTCCATGTCCAGGAAAAGCACTTTTATTCTGCTGGAAAACAGCTCCCAAGTGCCTGGCTGAAAGTGAAACTAAAAACAGTTTTTTCTCCTGACTCGATTTCTAACAGCTATATCTTCTGATATACTGGATATAATGCTGTGACTCCGGTATCGTTTGAAAGGTTGGAATGCCAGCTTTCATACAGTATTTCTAGTGGCTACCAATCCCAAGATATTAGCAACTAAAGCAGCCCTCCCCTCTTCAGTCTGGTTTGCTTTGGGCACTTGCAGCAACAGAGCCGGGCACTTGGGAGCTGTTTTCCAGCAGAATAAAAGTGCTTTTCCTGGACATGTAATACAGACACACAGTGCACACAGGTATGTCTGGGATGTGACATGTAATACACACACACAGTGCACACAGGTATGTCTGGGATGTGACATGTAATACAGACACACAGTGCACACAGGTATGTCTGGGATGTGACATGTAATACAGACACACAGTGCACACAGGTATGTCTGGGATGTGACATGTAATACAGACACACAGTGCACACAGGTATGTCTGGGATGTGACATGTAATACACACACACAGTGCACACAGGTATGTCTGGGATGTGACATGTAATACACACACAGTGCACACAGGTATGTCTGGGATGTGACATGTAATACAGACACACAGTGCACACAGGTATGTCTGGGATGTGACATGTAATACACACACAGTGCACACAGGTATGTCTGGGATGTGACATGTAATACACACACACAGTGCACACATGTATGTCTGGGATGTGACATGTAATACACACACAGTGCACACATGTATGTCTGGGATGTGACATGTAATACAGACACACAGTGCACACAGGTATGTCTGGGATGTGACATGTAATACACACAGTGCACACAGGTATGTCTGGGATGTGACATGTAATACACACACAGTGCACACAGGTATGTCTGGGATGTGACATGTAATACACACACACAGTGCACACAGGTATGTCTGGGATGTGACATGTAATACAGACACACAGTGCACACAGGTATGTCTGGGATGTGACATGTAATACAGACACACAGTGCACACAGGTATGTCTGGGATGTGACATGTAATACAGACACACAGTGCACACAGGTATGTCTGGGATGTGACATGTAATACAGACACACAGTGCACACAGGTATGTCTGGGATGTGACATGTAATACAGACACACAGTGCACACAGGTATGTCTGGGATGTGACATGTAATACACACACAGTGCACACAGGTATGTCTGGGATGTGACATGTAATACACACACACAGTGCACACAGGTATGTCTGGGATGTGACATGTAATACACACACACAGTGCACACAGGTATGTCTGGGATGTGACATGTAATACACACACACAGTGCACACAGGTATGTCTGGGATGTGACATGTAATACACACACAGTGCACACAGGTATGTCTGGGATGTGACATGTAATACAGACACACAGTGCACACAGGTATGTCTGGGATGTGACATGTAATACACACACACAGTGCACACAGGTATGTCTGGGATGTGACATATAATACACACACACAGTGCACACAGGTATGTCTGGGATGTGACATGTAATACAGACACACAGTGCACACAGGTATGTCTGGGATGTGACATGTAATACAGACACACAGTACACACAGGTATGTCTGGGATGTGACATGTAATACAGACACACAGTGCACACAGGTATATCTGGGATGTGACATGACATTATATGACTTGTATTCTGCATTATCATCCTCTGCAGGCTCCACCTCTAATTGTTATTTTTCCCTGAAATCAGCTCCAAAACTGATGAGACTAGCTGCTACGATGTCTCCCATATACTGCAGATGGAGAAGAGGGGATCCAGCTCCTTCTTTCTCTATAACACACCATCAGGAGGAGCAGCAGACGCATGGAGGATATTAGCAGTGTAGCTGTGAATCCAGCAAAGGACAAAACTTACTACAGCCAGCAGCATGTCTATGTCCCAAGAGCAACTTCTTCTTCCTACCCTTTCTTTATACTTGTATGTCACCTGAAAAATTCTCAGAGTTCCTTCGTCTAAAACCAGTTTAGTCTGTCCTTATATTATTTGGATCTTAGTGTAGATATAGGTTCATCCCAGGCAGGTTTACAGTCACTTACTGATGGTTTTTCAGCCACATCTACTACTCATCCAGGACAATTACATTTTCCGATACTGCTTCTGATCTTTCTCTCCGACTAATTTCAGATTATAAATCCTCCAACACCAAAAAAAAAAAAAAACACTCTTCAGCCTTCTACGCCGGGAAATAGTATGAGTATACCAATGGCGTCACTCACTACCTTTAAAACATTCTATGAAGACCCACAAGTGTCTCTAGGCGCGCCATCCTTTAATCTTCAACCTCCTTGTCTGATCTTCGATGTTGTCACCTCATCCACCATACAGCGGTGCATACAGATCTTCGACGCTCCTAGTTCTACATCAAAGAGTAAACGGAGAGAAGAAACATACCGCCGACCGTCCAGCAATGATGAAGTGAAGTTGTCTTTTTTCTATATACTCACAAGGGAGTCAGTAAAACGAGTCTATCAAATAAAACCACATACAGGACGCTAAACCTTCACGCCCGACCCTGCGTTTCGCCTGTGTAATGGCTTCTTCCGGGGCATGGTTTCCGTCCTTATACGCAGACGTTCTTTCTCGTACCCTTGTCTTCATACCTCTGTTTGTTCTATTCCTCTCGAAATCCCTTCCCTAAAGATGGGCTTTCTTCTGAAGAATGGAAACATCTGATGTTCCAAAAACCACACCATGTGAACAATGACACAGGTAATGTTGTCAGTATATACACTCACTGGAAAAAAAAATACCGCACCCAGATAGAAATGTCAGATTGCTGCAACACTCAGCATGCAGTTATGTATCAAGCAGATATGAAAATAATTATGGGTGTGGTCTAATTAGATTGGGTCTCGTCACACGAGGGTGTAAAAAAGTGCCCTGCAAAAAAGGCTCTCAGGGGCTACTTTTGGTGAGACAGCATTGATTACTAGAAATACCTCTGCGATACGCTTGAAGACATTTTGCCAGTTGAGAGACTTTAAAAAGGGGAGCATAATTGGACCGGGGGCTATAATAGGCTAGTTGTACACCTGTGGTGTGAAATGCGGCAGACAATGCCAGGAATCGGCCTGACACAAACCGCAATATCCAGGCTAAAAGCTGTATCTCATCTTGTATCCAGGCTAGAGGCCGTATCCCATCTTGTATCCAGGCTAAAGGCCGTATCCCATCTTGTATCCAGGCTAAAGGCCGTATCCCATCTTGTATCCAGGCTAAAGGCCGTATCCCATCTTGTATCCAGGCTAAAGGCCGTATCCCATCTTGTATCCAGGTTAAAGGCCGTATCTCATCTTGTATCCAGGCTTAGAGGCTGTATCTCAACTTGTATCCAGGATAGAGGCCGTATCTCATCTTGTATCCAGGCTAGAGGCTGTATCTCATCTTGTATCCAGGCTAGAGGCCGTATCCCATCATGTATCCAGGCTAGAGGGCGTATCTCATCTTATATCCAGGCTAGAGGCCGTATCTCATCTTGTATCCAGGCTAGAGGCCGTATCTCATCTTATATCCAGTCTAGAGGCTGTATCTCATCTTATATCCAGGCTAGAGGCCGTATCTCATCTTGTATCCAGGCTAGAGGCCGTATTTCATCTGTATCCAGGCTAGAGGCCGTATCTCATCTTGTATCCAGGCTAGAGGGTGTATCTCATCTTGTATCCAGGCTAGAGGCCGTATCCCATCTTGTATCCAGGCTAAAGGCCGTATCCCATCTTGTATCCAGGCTAGAGGCCGTATCTCATCTTGTATCCAGGCTAGAGGCTGTATCTCAACTTGTATCCAGGATAGAGGCCGTATCTCATCTTGTATCCAGGCTAGAGGCTGTATCTCATCTTGTATCCAGGATAGAGGCCGTATCCCATCTTGTATCCAGGCTAGAGGCCGTATCTCATCTTGTATCCAGGCTAGAGGCCGTATCTCATCTTGTATCCAGGCTAGAGGCTGTATCTAATCTTGTATCCCTTGCGTCTTCATAGAGTGTTTTAAAGGTGGTGAGTGACGCCCTGGATATTGAGAGGCTGAGGACTGTGACACATGGATGATGTCACCACTGCAGCCAGACATTAGCTGCAGCGGTCACGTGATGTTGACACAGTAAGACCCGGGACCAGCAGAACCGGCAGGCCAGTGATGAAGCTGGTAAGTAATATTACCACTGTGGGTCGGGCCACGCTGGAGGTTCTGTATCAAACATCCCCAGGGCTTGGAGGGGTTGTCCGGGTTATGAAACAAAAAAAACACTGTAAATCTCATTGGCAGCAATATATAACTAGGTTAAGCAAGTTTTAGGCTATATTTCCTCATTTCCCTGGTTCTCTTCTGGCCCTTTGTTTACCTGCAGTAATAACAACCTTTGCCCCTCCCCCTCCTCTGCAAGGTGAGTGAATACAAGTGCTGCCCTGAGTGACATATCTGCCTGCTAGGATACTCAGCAGCAAGTTGTATGTGTAGGACTACAAGTCCCAGCTGTACAATGACACTGCTGATGCACATAGGAACTTCCCCCTACCTTTCTTGTGCAATGCTCTGTAGATCTTCTGTAGTGTGTCACCTCCTGTGCCCAGCATTGGTCTCCTCACTGCCTGCAGCTACTCAGTAAAGCCTTCAGCCCTGAGTCTGTGCTGGCTGAAGAGGTTAAAATCTTATCTGAAAGAATCCAGGGAGAGAGCACCAGCGGCCGGCAGTGCAGGAGGGCGTGGCCAGCACAGTGACATCTCGTGTACAGACTCTTATCTGCTTGTGCACGAAACATCAGCAGAGCAGAGAGAGAAGCTGACATCACAAGTCATGTGACCCTCAGTGAAATCTGAGAAAGCGGCCACTGAAGTTAAAGTAAGTGCATTGAAAAAACATTACATTTGCCTAATTAGAAACATATAAAGGGCAAAAAATAACTTGGACAACCCCTTTAACAACCCTATTAATCCTCGTGTTTAGAGGGAAGTTTTACTCGGTCAAGAGTCACATAGCTACGGCTTTCGCTCTAAACTACTGGCGTCTTCCCTAGTTTCTGCAGAACCGGAACACTGCAATGAAAATAACTCCTACTACAGTATAATTATCCATTTACATGTAAATAAATGAAGGAAGGTGCCGTGTAAAGAGCCTGCCCTCCCGGAGGGAGCCGCAACCTAGAATACAAATCTATTGGGGCAGGCTTCGCCATCTACTGGAGGACGGAGCGTGTAATTAACAAATCTTTCCCATAGAGACACAGATGATACAAACTGTCGCCCCCTTAAATCCTCCACTTAAAGGGACGCACAGCAGGATTACGGCGTCTAGATGTAAACAGCAGATTAAGCGGCTGGGCTGGCCTCTTTCCGCCACGAAACGCTGCTCCCGTTTGAATTGGGCGACCTACGAAAGGCTAGATCTAATTCTGTGTAAAGAGGATTAGTCGGAGGGGCGCAAGGACTGCAATATGCAAGGCGTGCTCCCTGTGTGGTTCCTTGGATTAGGAACTCATTAAGCTGCACGATTAGGACTCTTCTGGGTGTAGGACGTGATTACAGAGGTCAAAAACAAATAAAAAAAATGACGATTTGTGCCCAAAATACTGGACTGTTACCAGGAGCTAGGCGACTACCTGAGATGAAGTAGACCGCTGACGACGAAAGAACTTTCTCTGAATTAAAGGGCATCTGTCAGCAGTTTTGTACCTATGACACTGGCTGACCGGTTACATGTGCACTTGGCAGCTGAAGACATCTGTGTTGGTCCCAAGTTCATATGTGTCCACATTACTGAGAAAAATGATGTATTAATATATGCAAATGAGCCTCTAGGAGCAACGAGGGCGTTACCATTACACCTAGAGGCTCTGCTCTCTCTGAAACTGCTGCACCCTCTGCACTTTGATTGACAGGCAGTGAAAACGTCATCACACCTGGCCCTGTCAACCAAAGTGCAGAGAGCACAGCAGTTGCAGAGAGAGCAGAGCCTTTTAGGTGTAATGGTAACGCCCCCGTTGCTCCTAGAGGCTCATTTGCATATAATAAAACATCATTTTTCTCAGCAATGCAGGCACATATGAACATGGGACCAACACAGATGCCTTCAGCTGCCAAGTGCACATGTAACAGGTCAGCCAGTGTCATAGGTACAAATCTGCTGACAGATGCCCTTTAAAATCTACATAAAAATGGCTTTCCAAATATACTTTTGCTTGGAACATCTGTAGCAACTAGTGTCAGGCGGCTGCAGCCAAGGCTAATAAGATCCTATGGTGCATCAATAGGAGGACTGGCAGACATGACTACTGACATAGTCCTTCCACTTTGCAAATCAATGGTCAGACTGCACACAGAGTATAGTAGCGATGGCTAACTTCCGGCACTCCAGCTGTGATAAAACTACGACTCCCAAGATGTACACTTTCTTGGCTGTTCTCAGAACTCCATAGAAATGAATGGAGCATGCTGGGAGTCGTAGTTCCACCACAGCTGGAGGTTAGCCATCACTGGCAGTATTGTGTACAACGCTGCCCCCTGTGGACAATACGGACAGATGGACTGACAGGAGTGACTTTTCGATGATGCCATCTATTTCCTCCATCGTCGGCTATAAAATCTCCATTCACATAAATGACTTCATTGTGCAGAATAAAGAATCTGAGAGAAGAGAGAATGTGACGCATCAATCACTGGGACGGACAGAACTGAACAGAAGGATAATTATAGGAAATTATGAGACATATTTCAGTCTTTGAAGACTTGCAGTGAGCTGTATATTAGATTCACAACTCTCCACTGGAAAATGAAAAAAGGAAATCTAAAGCTCGTCCTACATTTCATTTTTTGTCTACTGCTGAGGCAGTGTCCCCTGCGCCCCTCCTAAATCAATGTGATTACTTCTATCAGTCCTCCATCAACTGGTTCACATCTGTCCTCCCCAAAAACTGAAGTGCACTTTAATAAATGCACCGCATGACTAATACTGGGGCACCCATGATGACACGGAATCAACTAGTGGAGTAAGGACCGGTGCTATGATGACGCACCCCCAGAAGTGGCCAGGCAGGGTGCTTCCACGTAACAGAATAAACAAGGGGTGCACCCAACAGAACTGAATAAACAGGAGTGCACCCAACAGAACTGAATAGACAGGGTGCACCCAACAGAACTGAATAAACAGGGGTGCACCCAACAGAACTGAATAAACAGGAGTGCACCCAACAGAACTGAATAGACAGGGTGCACCCAACAGAACTGAATAAACAGGGGTGCACCCAACAGAACTGAATAAACAGGGGTGCACCCAACAGAACTGAATAAACAGGAGTGCACCCAACAGAACTGAATAGACAGGGTGCACCCAACAGAACTAAATAACAGGAGTGCAACCCAACAGAACTGAATAGACAGGGTGCAGCCCCAACAGAACTGAATAAACAGGGGTGCACCCAACAGAACTGAATAAACAGGAGTGCCACCCAACAGAACTGAATAGACAGGGTGCACCAACAGAACTGAATAAACAGGGGTGCATCCAACAGAACTGAATAAACAGGAGTGCAACCCAACAGAACTGAATAGACAGGGTGCACCAACAGAAACTGAATAGACAGGGTGCACCCACAGAACTGAATAAACAGGGTGCACCCAACGGAACTGAATAAACAGGGGTGCACCCCAACAGAACTGAATAACAGGATGCACCCAACAGACTGAATAGACAGGGTGCACCCAACAGAACTGAATAGACAGGGTGCACCCAACAGAACTGAATAAACAGGGTGCACCCAACGGAACTGAATAAACAGGGGTGCACCCAACAGAATTGAATAAAACAAGGGGTGCACCCAACAGAATTGAATAAACAAGGGGTGCACCCAACAGAACTGAATAAACAGGGTGCACCAAGAGAAGTGAATAAACAGGGGTGCACCCAACAGAACTAAATAAACAAGGGGTGCACCCAACAGAACTAAATAAACAAGGGGTGCACCCAACAGAACTGAATAAACAGGGTTTACCCAAGAGAAGTGAATAAACAGGGGTGCACCCAACAGAACTGAATAGACAGGGTGCACCCAAACAGAACTGAATAGAAAGGGTGCACCCAACAGAACTGAATAGACAGGGTGCACCCCAACAGAACTGAATAAAACAGGGTGCACCCAACAGAACTGAATAAACAAGGGGTGCACCCAACAGAATTGAATAAACAAGGGGTGCACCCAACAGAACTGAATAGACAGGGTGCACCCAACAGAACTGAATAGACAGGGTGCACCCAACAGAATTGAATAAACAAGGGTTACACCCAACAGAATTGAATAAACAAGGGGTGCACCCAACAGAACTGAATAAACAAGAGGTGCACCCAACAGAATTGAATAAACAAGGGGTGCACCCAAAAGAACTGAATAAACAGGGTGCACCCAACAGAATTGAATAAACAGGGGGTGCACCCAACAGAACTAAATAAACAAGGGGTGCACCCAACAGAACTAAATAAACAAGGGGTGCACCCAACAGAACTGAATAAACAGGGGTGCACCCAACAGAACTGAATAGACAGGGTGCACCCAACAGAACTGAATAGAAAGGGTGCACCCAACAGAACTGAATAGACAGGGTGCACCCAACAGAATTGAATAAACAAGGGGTGCACCCAACAGAATTGAATAAACAGGGGTGCACCCAACAGAACTAAATAAACAAGGGGTGCACCCAACAGAACTAAATAAACAAGGGTGCACCCAACAGAACTGAATAGACAGGTGCACCCAACAGAACTGAATAAACAAGGGTTACACCCAACAGAATTGAATAAACAAGGGGTGCACCCAACAGAATGGAATAAACAGGGGTGCACCCAACAGAATGGAATAAACAGGGGTGCACCCAACAGAATTGAATAAACAAGGGGTGCACCCAAAAGAACTGAATAAACAGGGGTGCACCCAACAGAACTGAATAAACAGGGTGCACCCAACAGAACTGAATAGACAGGGTGCACCCAACAGAACTGAATAAACAGGGTGCACCCAACAGAACTGAATAAACAGGGTGCACCCAAAAGAACTGAATAAACAGGGTGCACCCAACAGAATTGAATAAACAAGGGGTGCACCCAACAGAATTGAATAAACAGGGGTGCACCCAACAGAATTGAATAACAAGAGGTGCACCCAACAGAATTGAATAAACAAGGGGTGCACCCAACAGAATTGAATAAACAAGGGGTGCACCCAAAAGAACTAATTAGACAGGGTGCACCCAACAGAACTGAATAAACAGGGTGCACCCAACAGAATTGAATAAACAAGGGGTGCACCCAACAGAATTGAATAAACAGGGGTGCACCCAACAGAATTGAATAAACAGGGTGCACCCCAACAGAACTGAATAAACAGGGTGCACCCAAAAGAACTGAATAAACAGGGTGCACCCAACAGAATTGAATAAACAGGAGTGCACCCAACAGAACTGAATAGACAGGGTGCACCCAACATAACTGAATAAACAGGGATGCACCCAACAGAACTGAATAAACAGGGATGCACCCAACAGAACTGAATAAACAGGGTGCACCCAACAGAACTGAATAGACAGGGTGCACCCAACAGAACTGAATAAACAGGGTGCACCCAACAGAACTGAATAAACAGGGTGCACCCAACAGAACTGAATAGACAGGGTGCACCCAACATAACTGAATAAACAGGGATGCACCCAACAGAACTGAATAAACAGGAGTGCACCCAACAGAACTGAATAAACAGGAGTGCACCCAACAGAACTGAATAAACAGGAGTGCACATAACAGGAGTGCACCCAACAGAACTGAATAAACAGGAGTGCACCCAACAGAACTGAATAAACAGGAGTGCACCCAACAGAACTGAATAAACAGGAGTGCACCCAACAGAACTGAATAAACAGGGTGCACCCAACAGAACTGAATAAACAGGGGTGCACCCAACAGAACTGAATAAACAGGGTGCACCCAACAGAATTGAATAAACAAGGGGTGCACCCAACAGAATTGAATAAACAGGGGTGCACCCAACAGAACTAAATAAACAGGGGTGCACCCAACAGAACTGAATAAACAGGGTGCACCCAAAAGAACTGAATAAACAGGGTGCACCAAACAGAACTGGAAAGACAGGATGCTCCAACAGAAATAGCCAGGCACAGCGCCCCCAACTGAAGCTGAAAGGCAGGGTGCACAATCGTGACCAGGCAGGATGGCAACCAGCAGAGATAGTCAAGCAGGGTGGCACCCAACATAAACATTCAGGCAGGGTGGCACCAAATAAAAGTGCCCATACTTCTTCAGCAACTAGGCAAAACAGCCAGGCAGGCTAGCACCTAGGAATGGGCAGGTCTGCAGCTAAATGGATAGACAAAGTAGACTGGCATCAAGCAAACAAGTCAAGACGCGGTGCACGCCACAGAATTGCAGGGCAGTCCGGTACCTCAGCAGAAGGAAAAGGCACGTTGGCGCGTTGTAGAGGGCCATAGAAGGCTTTCCCAAATTACTATAAGCAGCTTCCAGTAGGCACTGATGGATGGTGAGCCCTCACTAGTTGTCAGGTGAAGATTATCTGGGACCCCCCCATCCCCAAGAACAGGGGGTCCTGCCTCCCCGGACTGAATGGCACAGTGGTTGAGCATGCACAATGCTGCTTCATTCACAGTCAATGGGACTGCCGAGCATAGCCAAGTGATAAAACGGAGACGCATTCTGCTCCAGACCCCAATTTTCATGACCAGTTGGGGCGAGTCCCCCCCAATCAGACCCTTATCAACTACCTCATACAACCCCTTGGAGGTAAAGTTTGCCACCGAGAGCCGCTCTTAGAGAGAGGGGTCCTAAACAGCGGACCGTCCTCTAGGATGCGCATGGACAGGGACCACTTTAATGAGAAAACCGCTTAAAATAAATTAAGATAAAATAAAAGCCAAAACAAAACTAAAATCCCCACTTGGAACTTTATTACAATAAAAAAAAAAAAAAAACTTAAGACGTTATTCCCCTTCTAAATACCGGAAGAAATTGGGGGCTTTCTGGTCGTCGGGGGTTTCAATGTTTTTAACCGTTGTCTGCTCTTCTGCCACATTTCAAGGACATTGCTGGTTGCCATGGATACTGCCATATTCGGATGCAGAGTCTGGAGCACGACGAAGAGTCGGGCATCACCGCCGAGAGGCAGAGACTCTCTCCTGTTAAGCGTTTCGCACATCTAAACAGACACATGACGCCCAAACATCTCCACGCTTGGCCTGAAGGTCCTACAGTCTGAAGGAAGACTTTCCCTTGGGGTTCCCCTGCAACAAGGTCGAGAACTGGTTATCAAGAACTTCAGATGTTTAACCATTACCCGCCCAAAATAAGCCAGATCACCGGCCTCTCCAGCAATGCTCTATATTGCTGGGAACGTGTGAAAAGGAAGGAAATGTAGGATAAAACTCATGTGTCCCCTCCAAAAAATATCCACCTTCCCCTCCTGGACTGCATCCATTACAGCATGACCCCCACTATCATCCCAAAGGTTTCCCTAACATCTTCTATCCTCTGCATGGTCACCATAGTCATGTTGGGTGTTTTTATGTCCTTCGCTTTAAAGGCATCTGTCAGCAGTTTTGTACCTATGACACTGGCTGACCTGTGACATGTGCACTTGGCTGCTGAAGACATCTGTGTTGGTTCCATGTTCATATGTGCCTGCATTGCTGAGAAAAATGATGTTTTGATATATGCAAATGAGCCTCTAGGAGCAACAAGGGTGTTACCATTACACCTAGAGACTCTGCTCTCTCTGCAACTGCCGCGTCCTCTCCACTTTGACAGGACCAGGCTGTGAAAAAGTCATCATACCTGGTCCAGTCAAAGTGCAGAGGGTACGGCAGTTGCAGAGAGAGCAGAGCCTCTAGGTGTAATGGTAACGCCCTCGTTGCTCCTAGAGGCTCTTTTGTATATATTAAAACATAAGTTTTCTCAGCACTGTCTTTACCCACGAACATGACATAAAGCAAAAATCTACAGGAAATGTTCTTCATCCACCCTCATTTCTTAAAGAAGAACTCCCGCAAAATTTTTTATTCTCTGACCTGTTAGAAAGGTGCATGATATAATCTGTAGTGATTGTCATCTTCTTATCAGTGACTGTTTCTGTGAGTAAAAACCTCTCTTCTTATTGTAGCTGGGTCATGTGACCAACTCCCTGACCTCCAACTGACCCAGGACAGAAAGCCAGTAACTGCTCTATTCATTCCTATGGGAGCCTCACTTTCAGTCTCATAGGAATACATAGAGAATTAGACTTCCTGTCCACACACAAGTCTATGTGTGAGTTGGTGGGTCTAATTGCTGGTCACATGACACAGATAAGAAACTTCAGGATGATATAAGTCAAAAATTCAGACACTGGTAAGAAAATGACATTCACTACAGATTATATCATGTACATTTCTAGCAGGACATGGAATAAAATTTTTGTCGGGAGTTCTTCTTTAAGTAATTCTTCATGTCTGTGGCCGCTCCTTGGGGACGTAGATCTTAACGCATGACTTCTGACCACTGGGTTGAATCACTCTCTGTATAGGTCATTCATCACCAGACTGAACTCTGTTCATTTAGAGCATCTACAGGGTAAGAATCCGGAAAATAGAGGAACTACCTGCAATATGGCTGCAATAGTATGGACTAGGTGAATCCTGGAAGTTCTGACATTAGGTCCGAAAGGTAGCGGGCATCATATACCCATAACGTGCCACATCTCTTCTCCGCACTGGGGTATTCCCGTGTTGTGATGTGACGCCACATGACTGTTCTGACCTTTGGGCCCCCCACAGATCCTGAATCTTTTCTCAGGGCTGTGGCCCCTTCCCGGGCTTTACTTGCGCAGTGGTAACCTGGACTCCTGCTGGGCAGGGGAACCTGCAGGACAGCTCCATTCAAGTGATTGGGGCTGGCTCAGAGGTATCATGGAAGTGACGCTCTGCAGGAAAAAAAAATTAGAAGGGGCCCAGAACTAAATCAGCACTGCAGCCCCTGCATTCGGAGGTCAGACCCTCAGTGACCACAAAGCGATGACATATCCTTGCACTACGCCATCACTTTATGAAATGGGCTCATGGATGAGCATATCCCAGTGTCTGATAGGTGCGAGTCCCACCTCTGGGACCCACACCTGCATGAAGAATGGAGCGGGGAAAGTTGAGGAGGGTGCACTGCACATGTGCAGCCGCCCTCCATTCATTTCTATGCCAAGCGCTGGCTTGCCCCATAGAAATCAATGGGAGCGGTGGCCGCGCAAGTCATCAGTATGTTATCTGTGGGGTTCCGACACCCGGCACCCCCGCCGATCAGCTGTGGTGCTCTGGTGAGTGGCGTGGCCTCCTTGCAAGCTTACCAAGCACAGCGCCGTCTGCTTTATAGTGGCTGTGCTTGGTATTGCAGTTCAGCCCCATTTACAGTATTTTTCACCCTATAAGACGCATTTTTTTGTCCCACAAAAGTGGGGGGAAAATGTCCCTGTGTCTTCACTGCTTGCGAAGGACAAGGAAGCAGTGAAGACTCTGTACTGTGAGGCTGGGGGCTGACATAAGAGGCAATGGGGGCTGATGAGAGGTATGGGGCTCTATATGAGATCTGATTGGGGGTCATTCACATTGGGGTCTGATCTGAGGTCTTATTAACACTGGGAGTCTGATTGGGTCTGACCTGAGGTCTACTAAAAAATATTCACGCCCTAGGTGCATCTTATAGGGCGAAAAATACGGTACTTGAATGAGACTGAGCTGCACCTAGGCCACGTGACTGACAAACGTGACCTCAATGGTCTAGGAAGAGACCACGGGGCTGCACGGCCTCTTCAAGCAGCTGGTCGGACGCCCTCTGAGGATAGGTCATCAATTATAATTATCGATGGATTCCCAGACCATGGATCTAGTGATCCGCTTTGGAGTAAGCCTCGTACACGGCGATGTTCTGTAGCTGCAGCTGCACTGAGAAATTTCTACCAGTCATTCACCAGTATAGTTAGTGTGGACTAGATGGGAACTGTCAGTCCGGCCAGCAGCGAATACGTCATATCCGACCCTGGTCCCATCTTCTACGCATTCATCTGTCACTCTGCTGATGAAAGAGATTAATGAAGCCGCACGGTAACCTCTGTCCACAGGACGGCTCCCGGATGAAGATGCAAACATTCAATGTGTGTATGGAACCTAGAGTTGCATGACAAATTCAGCTCTGATATATCTGAACGCGAAAAATTTTAGACTAAATGGGAAAATGATAGCGTTGGACGTCTGCCAGGATAAAACATGTCTGTTCGCCTAAACCGACATGAAAGTCGGCACGGTGATTCAGTGGTTAGAGCTAATTCTTTGAAGCCCTGGGGTCCTGGGTTCAAATCTAACCAAAGATAACATCTGCACGGAGGTCGTCTGTGTGTTTGTTTAGCTTTCTTCCATTAGAGCACACTTATAATATAATATAAATATAATTTATTTAAAAAAAACTACAGCAGCCAGACTTCTGGAGCTGGCATGTAAGAAGACAAAGAGCAATGAGAAAAATACCTGTTATCTGGCCTGTCTTCATAAAAGTGGTGGTGAAAGGGAAGAGGCCATGGAGGTCCACCTAAAGGGCATCTGTCGGCAGGACGAAACCCCAATAAAACAATCTATAAGGCACTGGTGGGGTTGATCCTGATTTATTTTTCTCATTTGTGCCCTTCTCGAAAAAAAAAAAAAATTCTAATAATATGTGAATGAAGTCCGCAGTGCACAGAGGTGCAGGCCTGAGCACTTCAGGGCTCCTCCACTCTCCCCTCTACCCTTCATTGACAGGGACAGGCATCGCGCCTAGCTCTGTAATCTTTGCGCCTGAGCTAAAGTCTGCACTCTAATTATGTCATTCTTTACCCGGGCGAAATGGACTGCTGTCTCCTCTTCTGGGTGGAGGATAGCATCATCAGCACATGAGCAGTAGTCATCAGCACTTGCTGGGGAGGCAGAAGCACTGTGCATGGGCCGAATAGACGACGGCGCAGACACGAGATTATAGGGGCCGGGCCATGTCTGGCCCTGCCAATTAAAGGGACAGAGGAAGTTGCTCTCAGAGCAGAGGAGCGCTGGTGCTACGAGCGGCTTGGGCCCCTCACAGCACCAAAGACCTAATTTACATATTAATAAATAGAAATCTAAATCGCCAGCAAACACGTCGAAGATTTATCAAACCGGTGGAAAGGGAACGTGAAGAAGTCGCACATTACAGCCAATGAGATTCCTACTCGAATTTTAGACCATTTAGACCTCAGATCAGACCCTTAATGTGAATGACCCCCAGACCTCAGATAACAGACCTATTATGAATAAAGCCCCCCATTCAGAACTCAGATCAGACCCCCAATGTGAATGACCCCCAGACCTCAGATAACAGACCCATCATGAATAAAAGCCCCCCATTCAGAACTCAGATCAGACCCCCAATGTGAATGACCCCCAGACCTCAGATAACAGACCCATTATGAATAAAGCCCCCCATTCAGAACTCAGATCAGACCCCCAATGTGAATGACCCCCAGACCTCAGATAACAGACCCATCATGAATAAAGCCCCCCATTCAGAACTCAGATCAGACCCCCAATGTGAATGACCCCCAGACCTCAGATAACAGACCCATTATGAATAAAGCCCCCCATTCAGAACTCAGATCAGACCCCCAATGTGAATGACCCCCAGACCTCAGATAACAGACCCATCATGAATAAAGCCCCCCATTCAGAACTCAGATCAGACCCCCAATGTGAATGACCCCCAGACCTCAGATAACAGACCCATCATGAATAAAGCCCCCCATTCAGAACTCAGATCAGACCCCCAATGTGAATGACCCCCAGACCTCAGATAACAGACCCATCATGAATAAAGCCCCCATTCAGAACTCAGATCAGACCCCCAATGTGAATGACCCCCAGACCTCAGATAACAGACCCGTTATGAATAAAGCCCCCCATCAGAACTCAGATCAGACCCCAATGTGAATGACCCCCAGACCTCAGATAACAGACCCATTATGAATAAAGCCCCCCCATCAGAACTCAGATCAGATCCCCAATGTGAATGACCCCCAGACCTCAGATAACAGACCCATTATGAATAAAGCCCCCCCATCAGAACTCAGATCAGACCCCCAATGTGAATGACCCCCAGACCTCAGATAACAGACCCATTATGAATAAAGCCCCCCATTCAGAACTCAGATCAGACCCCCAATGTGAATGACCCCCAGACCTCAGATAACAGACCCATTATGAATAAAGCCCCCCATTCAGAACTCAGATCAGACCCCCATGCTCAGAGTAAATAAAATAAAAAAAATCCACTTACCTCTCGTGCTCAGACGCTGCCACCTCCACTCCTAGGATCCAGCTCCATCTCTTCCTGCCGCACGCTCTGCTGTGACCCCACGCACACAGCACAGCTGACGGCAGACGAACAGGAAGCGGTCCTCGGGTACTAATGAGCACTTCCATAATGGAAGCGTTCATTGGTATTCACCCCATAAGACGCACTTGCATTTTCCTGACATATTGGGGGGGAAAAGTGTGTCTTGTGGGTCAAAAAATATGGTATATTCCCATCTGATAAAGTGATGAATATTGCTAAAATTTACCATTATTTTATGATGTATAGGACCCCCAGCAATCCTGTGAATGGAGGCGGCACAGCAATGATTTAGTGCTGCAGCCCCTTCACTATTTTTACCCCCACAAAAACAATGCAAACATTTGCTGCAGCATGGTCCTAATCTAGCTGCCTGAAGCTACCACTGGGGGGAGCCCAAGCGCCTGCTGCATACATTTATTTATACCTTGAACTCAATGATAAAATCAGTATAGCATTAGTTCGAAAGCTCCCCCTAGTGGTGGCTGCAGGCGGCCATAATTCTACTCTGAGTCTATTTGTAGAATTTGGAGACCTATAAAATGAATCAAAACAGAATTTTACATTTTTAATTAATTATTAATTAATTTCACTTAATACAATTTTACATTGCTCCTAGAGGCTCATTTGCATATAATAAAACATAATTTTTCTCAGCAATGCGGGCACATATGAACATGGGACCAACACAGATGTCTTCAGCTGCCAAGTGCACATGTAACAGGTCAGCCAGTGTCATAGGTACAAAACTGCTGACAGATGCTCTTAGAGGGGTTTCGGCAAGCCCACTTTAATTACACATGATTAAAAAAAAAATTTTTAATATACTTACCTCTCGGAATTTGCATGGCTTGGCCTCCTGAGCACCCCGACATGTGAAGCTATTCCTCTAAAAATCCTGCTGCCGGCAAGGAATCGCCGTCTACCAGGTTTCTGGTCTGGGCTATGGACGGGGCGTCACGTCTGCTGTAGATGGGGCCAGAATTGTTCCTCTCCCTGGTGCAGGCACATATGAGAAGAATTAAGGAGTTGAACCATGGCGAGGAATAGCTGTGGCCCCATCCGCTGCAGAAGTGACGTCCTGTCCATAAGCCAAGCCAGAAAGCGGGTAAAAAACAGGACACAGGCAGAAGCTGGATTTTCAGAAAAAGATCATCATGTAAAAGGTTCCCTGGCGGACGATCTGCATTACTTCGGAGCGGTAAGTACATAACGAACGTCTCCAACAGGTGTCTTATGTGTCATACAGGTCAATTACGGGAACCCCTGATTCTTGGAGCTGATCAGAGCACATAAAACTTTGCAAAGCCTAAAAGGACAGGGGAAGAAAGGTATGAAGAACAACTTAAGAGTCTACAGTTCACAATACGACAAGTAAGATGGAGGCTAAGGAGCGATGGCCACTTCCGAGGACTGCAGACAATTCATATGGCATTCCGATAAACACCGCACGTCATCTGTCATTCTCCGACTGCGCCACCACCACCAAAACTTCCCTGCAATCTGTCACCGGCTCTCGCTACATGATGGCTCACTTTTTAATGTGGCAGCCCCCCCCCTCCACCTCCCTCCAATTAGCAAGACGCAGCAATTGACCCTTATAAAGCTGCCGAGGCCGACGGTGCAGACACCTGCGGCAGCAAATAGACTAAGGAAGTTAATTGAACAATTGAACTGCCAAAGGCTTGACTTTCAAATCAGCTCGAGCGACTGCAAAGGCGTAGGGCTCCGGGGAACGAGCACAAAGAGAATCCAATGCTGCCCGATGGCCTTACACGTCCCTGCGAGGAGTGAGTGACAGGGCCGCTTCCACATTGATCAGACAGGCAGCGGAGATGAATAGAGAGGCGCAGTCGAAAGCACGGAAACAATCACGGCCGGTTAGAAAAATGTCTACGGCGAGTGCTGTACCGTGTCGGCATGACCTAGTGTGATAGAAGGCAACACAATAACCAAGGACCGAATAAGAAACACAACTACGTACATACCGCACAGAAATATGTCCTCGGGTTATTCTTCTAGTTCTTAGTCATATCTGTACCTTAAAAATATATCGTTGTCTCCTACAGTCCTGAACAAATCTGCGAGGGGTGAGGGAAGTCTGACCGTATAACTAGGCAGGATAGTATTTTTTCGGATTTTTTTAAAAGAATTCCCACAAAAAATGTTGTTCTCTGACCTGTTAGAAAGGTGCATGATATAATCTGTAGTGAATGTCATCTTCTTATCAGAGACTGTATTTGTGAGTTATCCCCTCTCTTCTAATTGTAGCTGGGTCATGTGACCAACTCCCTGACCTCCAACTGACCCAGGACAGGAAGCCAGTAACTGCTCTATTCATTCCTATGAGACTCAGAGTGAGGCTCCCATAGGAATACATAGAGAAATAGACTTCCTGTCCGCACATAAGATGCTGTGTGAGTTGGTGAGTCTGATTGCTGGTCACATGACACAGATGAGAAGCATCAGGGAGATATAACTCACAAATACAGACACTGGTAAGAAAATGACATTCACTACAGATCACATCATGTACATTTCTAGCAGGACATGGAATAAAAAGCAGCACTCCGGGAAATGATATGTTTTGGGTTTGAATGTAATATATCATGAGGTAATAGTAGTGGCATTATTCTTCTCATGGGGCGCTATGTATGCCGGTATGTGTACACCAACGTGGCCATAAGGACAGCTTCTACTAGCCACCAATCCAGCTTAATAAAGGACATTTCTGTCCAAAACATCAATGTTTTCTTGCACTGGTGACACTGGAACATCCACGTATTTTACACCTAATTGTGTCATCAGAACTGGGGGCTGTTCCTGACGTTTAGACATCGGGGCCCGGCAGGAATGGGGACAGGGAGCAGCAGATGAGTGTATTTTTGTACATTTTACATACTAACATCCAGTTCGGCCTGTTATCCTGCAAGTTGATCCAGAGGAATGAAGAAAACCCTGTGAGGTAGAAGCCAATTTTTTTCACTTTAGCGGAAAAAAAGTTCCTTCCCGACTCCAATCAGTCATCAGAATAACTCCCTGGATCAACGACCCCTCTCTAGTAACTATAACCTGTAATATTATTACCCTCCAAAAATACATCCAGGCCCCTCCTGAACTTTTGGTGAACTTACCATCACCACCTCCTCAGGCAGAGAGTTCCATAGTCTCACTGCTCTTACCGTAAAGAATCCTCTTCTATGTTTGTGTACAAACCTTCTTTCCTCCTTCATTTCTAAGGGAGAAAGCTGAGTGGATAGGGGATAACTTAATGTAACCAGAATACCCATTTAAAGGGGTTCTCCAGGAATTATGAAAATACGTAAATATTACTTTATTATAAATATATATTACCATATACCTATCATTAGTTATAATGGTTTGTTTTGTCTGGGGAGCAATCATTAGGAGAAATAAAATGGCCGCCGTTCTATTAGTACACACAGAACCTGTCCTAATCACACAGGAGGAAGTTACTTCACAACACTGAGGTAAAGAGCTGCCTCATCCTCCTCTCTGCTCTGCTTGTCAGGGATTATGATCCTGAATACAGATGATAAGATCTTCAGCTAAATCTCTGTAGGAATTGAGTTGATGAGGAGACATGAAGTACAGAGAGGAGGTGAGGATGTGGTTGTATCCTGCTGTGTGATTAGGACAGGTTTTGTGTGTACTAATAGGACGGCGGCCATTTTGTTTCCCCTGATGATTCCTCCCCAAACAAAACGAGCCATTATAACTAATGAAAGGTATTTGGGAATATATTTGTAGTAAAGTAATATTTAGGTATTTTCATTTTCTTAATTCCCGAAGAACCCCTTTAAAGTAGTCAGTTCATCCATTCAGGGTTTGTAATGAAGAATTCTGCAGCTTTTATCCAAACAGGTCTAACTCAAAAAATTGCAAAAACCTACACATTCTCTTCAAACCTAACATGTAACGCAGCTGAAATTCATGAAACGGAATTCATCCACCATCACAGACCCATATACGAAGAACGCGCGGACATCTGCATACGTCTGTGGACACGGCGCTGGCAGCAATGTGAAGTGTTAATGCATTCTCCGGGGTCTCCCGACATGTCAAACAGAGTTAGCGCAGACCGTTCCCTGATAAAAGGCCTGCCATCGCTCTACCTGGGTTACATAGCAACCTCGCTCGCTGCAACCCTTAAGCGTTCCTCGCACCCGTTCTGCCCCCAGTAAGTGTCAACAGCATGGAGGGTCGGGGGCTGTAATTACCGCCCCTCTCTGCCTGGTAACGACATGCTAATGGTCCGCCAGCCGGTCTGGAGTTTGACCTTTTTAATTCCTCTATCACCCAATTAAGGGCACGTAATAACCGACCTTTCCTACCTCGTGCACCTGCCTGGCATTGTGCTGTAATTTATTCCTGCATTGTTTGCTAAAATGCCGCAGTTCGGTGCCAGGCAAGAAACAATTTAGAAGCTGATTTAATAATACACAGCGGGAAGGAAAAGACTGTAAAAATAACCTGTCATCCCTTTATACAAAGCATTCTTCATCCCCAGCAAAATATGAGGTTGCCAATGCTAATAATAGCAATAGTAATAAACATCCATAGG
Organism: Rhinella marina; assembly: GCA_900303285.1. Taxonomy (NCBI): domain Eukaryota; kingdom Metazoa; phylum Chordata; class Amphibia; order Anura; family Bufonidae; genus Rhinella; species Rhinella marina. Next base: position 48,839 of record ONZH01003828.1, on the reverse strand, counting down.
TATACGGCTGACAGGTTGCGAATGTAATCACGCCCTGCGCTAACGTGGTGCATTATGTTCTCATTCTGTGAAAAAAATAAAACTCCAGGGCAGGGATCAGCAACCTCCAGCACTCCAGCTGTCGTGGAACTACGACTCCCAGCATGCATACTTACAGAACTCCTATGGAAGTGAATGGGAGTTGTAGTTTCACAACAGCAGGGGTGCCAGAGGTTGCTGACCCCTGCTGTACAGGGATCATAGATTTATTCGGACCTTGGTCTGCAACTGACCTTAGGCAATAAACGGTTAAAAACTGAATTAGGCTTTAGCGTTTCGTCTTCCATTTTTGATAGCGGTCATGATGATGTCACAGATCTGTAGTACAACGCATCCAAGCGGTCACTGTGTTAACGACCTAACTGTTTTGCCCGAGTCCAACTCGGGCAGTGAGAAAAGTAGCTAACTGGAGGGGGGAGGGCTGCTTTAGATGGTGATATCTCCTTAATGGTAACAGCTAGAAACATGAAACTGGTCTTGTTTGAAAGCTGATAGTCCAGGCTTTATACATGACCAAAATAACAAAGTCCAAGCAACAGAGGATAAATCACTGTTAGAAATCAAGTTGGGAATAATCGAGTAAAACCTGTTTATGCTTTCAATTTCAGCTGCATTCACAGCATCCTGATTTCTATCAGTGACATCTTCCTCTGTCCTGAACATATTGCTGTCATTCTGGTATTATCTGAAAGCTTAGAATGTTTTTCAAACAAGGCCAGTTGCATGTTTCTAGCTGCTACCATTCAGGAGGTAGCAGCATCTAAAGCAGCCCTCCCCGCTCCAGTTAACTACTTTTCCCACTGCTGGAGCTCCACTCTGGCAAAACAGTTAGGGGATTAAATTGGTTTTCCAACTTTTTAAAACTGGCGACTAGAGATGAGCGAGCATGCTCAGCCGAGCATACTCGGGGGCAATTTTCGAGTAGTAGCGTACGCATTTTAAAATCGGTACGATAATGCATACGCATCTTATAATCTGTACACTAATGCATACGCATATTATAAATTGGTACCCTAATTTTCGAGTAGTAGCGTGCAGATTTTAAAATGCGTACGCTAATACTCGAAAATTGCACCTGAGTATGCTCGGCCGAGCATGCTCGCTCATCTCTACTGGCGACCTATCCTCAGGATAGGGCATCAGTTTCTGATGGGTGGGGGTCCGACACCCAGGACTCTGCAGCACTCCAATGGGAACCGCTACTTCTTCCTAGGCCAGTGAAGTAGTCACATGGCCTAGGCGCAGCTCAGTCCTATTCAAGTCAATGGGGCTGAGCTGCAATACCAAACACAGCGACTATCTGATGGAGGGCACTTTGCTTGATAAGCAGCAGGGAGGACGCGGTGCCTGCAAATAGCTTATAGGCAGGGGTAGCTTATAAATAGCTTATTTGGGACTAGACTCCAGGGAGAACGTGCATCCAGGAGGAACATCAGCCACTCTACAGGTGCTGTACCACTTGTTTTTTTTGTCTATATTATAGGCAGGGGTGTCGGACCCCCATCAATCATAGACTATTAGAGATATTGTTAGGGCTAATTCACACAGCTGTATTTTGCTTTCCGAGTCTGATCCGCAATTTTGCGGATTAGCTTTGGACCCATTCACTGCCTTTTCTTCCGTTCTACGGCTCCGCGAAAATAATAAAACATGTCCTATACTTGTGAGTGAAAATCAGAAAGTGGCCCCATCGAAGTCTATGGATGCGCAAAAATGCGGAATGCAATCCGTTTTGTTGCAGACATGCTGATCTGTCCGCAAAAAAAAAGATCAGCATTTTTGCGTACAGTGTACGGACGTCTCAATGAGCCCTTAAAGTGTAACTGTCATGTTTTCATAAAAAAATCAACTTTAGCATATGTTACTACTGCTGCAGCATTAAGCACAAAGCAATCTTTAGTTTCTTCACATACCACTGTTTTCCTTGAGTTTTTCCCTTAGTTACGGCTGTTTTATCCTCTACAATATGGGGATCTTCTCAAGATGGCTCCTCTGCCAGTTCTCTGAGGCCAAAACTACCTTCCCTCACGTCACATACACACTTGTATCCAGCAGCTTCCTGACAGCCAATCAGATTGGATTACTGAGAGACACGCCTCCTCACTCTGAAGCCTAATGCAGGCCTGCAGTGTGAAGGACCGCCCCTCTGTCTTCTGTTTATACTGAAGGGAAGACAGAAAAGCCATAGCAACAGTCTTTTAAGGAACAGGGGACATTAATGAAAGCTGTATTATAAGGTAATTACAGATCTTTTGACAATCATTGACAGACGTACTCAGGTATACACGCCTGGCTCTAATGAATTAGCAAATAAAAATAATACGACAGTTACACTTTAAACACTCAGAAAACCGCTTTAATAGGGTGCCTTCAGGGACTTTTGATCAGGATCTTGAAGGGCTTACCTTTAGCAGAATACAGGCTGCTATTTACAGCAGTCTATGGCAGTAGTAAGATCACAATGGCACCACAAACAGGACAACCTGATTCTGCACGTGGTTAGCGGTACTCACCAGAGCCGGCAGAAGCTTATCTGCAAAATACACGAAGCCAGCGCCAAGAGAAAAGCCTATGGCGGCCGGAAGGAAGGACCAGCTCCCGTACTGGCTGGACATCTCTATAGCAGGGGCCAGGAGGGACCAGTAGGAGGCGGCCAGCATAACCTGCGAGACAGAGAACACAAGGGTAAGAAGAAGGCGGCACAATGGTCATTTATATATATGGTTATAACCGTTCTGCATATCAGCTCTCTTCTAGAAGGAAGAATCCTATCTATCTCAAGTGCCACTATAGGTGTTCTGTAGGTCAATGTCCAACCTGGGCCTTGGAACCGGACAAACCACCAACATTGTTTCAGACTTTTTGCTCCTCATCAGCACAGGAGCATCGCCTGTAGAACTTCCTATACTCAGTGCACCCCTCTCCCCACCGAGATCTGCTTCAAAAGGGGTCTCCTCCAGCCGACCTGCCCCCTACTGATGAGCAGTAATGACTGTGAAACAGTTATGTCTGCCAGTGGGTCTCTCTGGTTTCACTTACGCTTCACGTCTCTTTAAGGGGCTGCACTTACATAGTAGTCACCTATACGTGGCACAAGGAAGACTGTTTTTTTTCTCTCCGGAAAAGAGCTAATTTGCATAATTCTCCCAGGAAGCACTACATATAAGAAAACCAGAGTTTTCCAAGAACAGTTCTGCAATTACACACCGTCCAAGAAAGTGCCCTTTCTGTCCACGTCTTAAAGAAAACCTGTCAGCTCTCCCTATGTGCCATTTCCAAAGGTTTTTTTTTAATCTCTTGGATGCTTTCTTAAAACATTCTATAGTGTCGTTCCTCTGTTATTCCTCCCGGAAGACTAAAAGGACAATTTCTCAAGTCAATCGAGTGTGGGCAGCGCCTGAATCAGGTATACACTGCATATTCCCAAAGACAATGTCAGCTGTCATTCATACATTTCTAGGAGGATTAACAGAAGAACGGCACAACGTCCTGTTCTAAGAATACATGCTCCAGAATAGTTTTTTTTCGCACACGTTTGCACTAAAACAGGCATGTCCTCCTAAAAGCCAATAAACCTCAGGAGGCAGAATCTGATACAGTTGGCAATCAGGATTATAAGTAAGGTGGGCGACAGCACCCAAAGGGGCCTTCCTGGATACTGACTACATTTGTCAGGCCCTGATATAACGCAGAACAGTCACGGAGGCCATATTGGCCAGCACCTAGTTTTCCCAGTTATAATTAAGAAAGGGCTGACTAGACTTCTTACACATCCACAATAAGAACTTTTATTTGCTTTATTTTACATGAAAAATCTCCTTAAAGGGCATCTGTCAGCAGTTTTGTACCTATCACACTGGCTGATCTATTACATGTGCACTTGGCAGCTGAAGACATCTGTGTTGGTCCTATGTTTTTATGTTCCCACTTTGCTGAGAAAAATGATGTTTTAATATATGCAAATGAGCCTCTAGGAGCCATGGGGGCGTTACCATTACACCTAGAGGCTCTGCTCTCTCTGCAACTGCCACGCCCCCTCTGCACTTTGATTGACAGGGACAAGAATTAACAAGTTTAAATTATCTGGTCCTGTCAAAGTGCAGAGGACGGGGCAGTTACAGAGAGAGCAGAGCCTCTAGGTGTAATGGTAACGCCCCCGTTGCTCCTAGAGGCTCATTTGAATATACTTAAATATCATTTTCTCAGTAATGCGGGCACATATGAACATGGGACCAACCACAGATGTCTTCAGCTGCCAAGTGCACATGTAACAGATCAGCCAGTGTCATAGGGACAAAACTGCTGACAGATGCCCTTTAAAGAGGACCTCTCACCACTCCTGACATGCCTGTTTTAATAGCTTCATGCATTCCCCATGTAATAACAATTCTGGATCATCTATTCTTATGGCTCTATGTTGTGCTATTCCTTTAATATTACTAGAAGTTAGAGCTGGGCAATATGGCCAAAAAAAAAAAATCTCGATTTTTTTTTAAATTTTGGACGATTCACAATTTAAATCTCAATTTTCTTATGTTAGTAAACATATAAAAAAATAAATAAAAAAGCCTACTATACCCCCCATCAGACCTCAGATCAGCCCACTGTGCCCCCATCAGACCTCAGATCAGCCCACTGTGCCCCCATCAGACCTCAGATCAGCCCACTGTGCCCCCATCAGACCTCAGATCAGCCCACTGTGCCCTCATCAGACCTCAGATCAGCCACTGTGCCCCCATCAGAACTCAGATCAGCCCACTGTGCCCCCATCAGACCTCAGATCAGCCCACTATACTCCCATCAGACCTCAGATCAGCCCATTATGCCCCATCAGACCTCAGATCAGCCTATTGTGCCTCATCAGGACCCCACATCAGCCCACTGTGCCTCATCAGACCTCAGATTAGCCCAAAGTGCCGCCGCTTCAGACCTCAGAGCAGCCCAAAGTGCCCCTCCAGACCTCAGAGCAGCCCAAAGTGCCCCTCTAGACCTCAGAGCCGCCACCATCATAATAAAAAATAAAAAAAATCTCTCACCTGTCCAGCGCCGCGGCTCCGCTCCACATCTGGCGCTCCTCTTCTTCTCCCGGCGCTGCAATGTCACCTGACTGTGTGCAGCGTCAGGTCAGAGTGTGCGCACTACGTCCTGACGCTGTACGCGGTCAGGACAGTGCAGCGCAGCCCCAGAAAAGAAGAGGAGCGCCGGACACCGGAGCGAAGCTGCGGCGCAGGACAGGTGAGAGATTTTTTTTATTTTATATGTCGGGCGCCATTTTAGGAAAATCGAATTCACGATTTTCCTAAAAATAAAATCATGAGGCTTGCAATGGGCGAATTAATCGAATTAATTTGATTAATCGCCCAGCCCTACTAGAAGTTATGAATGAATTGCTAGCAGTCTGCAGTAAGGGTACAGAGGGGAGGTAACCAGTTGGGGGTGTGTACCTGCACAGACTAGCTCTATCCAAACAGTGCTGCCATTTTGCAGGTACACCCCCCAACTGGTTACCTCCCCTCTGTACCCTTTGAATTGCTAGCAGTCTGCAGTAAGGGTACAAAGGGGAGGTAACAAATTGGGGGGGTGTACCTGGCAAAATGGCAGTACTGATTGGATAGAGTGAGTCTGTGCAGGTACACGCCCCCAACTGGTTACCTCCCCTCTGTACCTTACTGAAGACAAATAGCAATTCATTCATAACTTCTAGTAGAAATAATAAAGGAATGGCACAACATAGAGCCATAAGAATAGATGCTCCAGAATTGTTATTACATGGGGAATGCATGAAGATATTAAAACAGACATGTCAGGAGTGGTGAAAGGTCCTCTTTAAAGGGAACCTGTCACGTCAGAAACACATTTCAAACGGAGAGCATTACCTTTTAGTTGCCCCCAGTCTTTTCCTAATGATGGGTTTGATGTGTTAAACGGAGGCTCATTTGGTGAAAAAAACGATCTTTTAAGCGCCATCAGCGCTGTCTTTCAGGTCCCTTTCAAGTCAAGGGGCAGTGGCTTCCTTGCTTGAAGTCAAGGTAAGCACGCCCCCTCTCTGGTGATTGACAGGATGCAGTAAGGCGCGCTCCCATGTCCTGCTGCCGCTGCCCGCCCGGCTTCAGCGCAGCAGGAAGCTAAAAGAATAGCGAGTGCTCCCGGTTCGCACTGGCTGGCGCATGCGCAGTGCGCCGCTAAAGCCGAGCGGCCAGGACATGGGAGCGCTGCATCCTGTCAATCACCAGAGAGGGGGCGTGCTTACCTTGACTTCAAGCAAGGAAGCCACTGCCCCCTTGACTTGAAAGGGACCTGAAAGACAGCGCTGATGGCGCTTAAAAGATCGTTTTTTTCACCAAATGAGCCTCAGTATAACACATCAAACCCATCATTAGGAAAAGACTGGGGGCTACTATAAGGTAATGCTCTCCGTTTGAAATGTGTTTATGACGTGACAGGTTCCCTTTAAAACCAATGTTTTATATGCACACTCAACTCGTATGATTTGGTTCCACTTTACGTCCACTATTTTCCTGTTTTTTTTTTGGGGGGGGGGGACTCATTCAGTGGGAGATTGAAAAGAAATTTTTGTAAATCATAAAGTAGGCCCCCGCTGTTGTTGATCATAATATGCAGAAAGCAGGACTTTTTACCAGCAGATATTTATGCAGCGCCGGCACAGCACACGTACATCTCATGCTGAGCAAAATATTCATCACCGCCAAGTAAGATGATTTACAGCGCAGAAAATCAGCCATTAGCCCACACTGCTCCGGCGATATGTGATGTATCCTACAGCGCCGCGAAAGGTAGAACCTCCGGAAAGTGAAATTAATTAGTGCTTTACTAATACGGATGCAATACACTTCTCACTTCATTTTTAAGCTCTCAGAAACGTGCAGCGAGAGGCATACTTCAACATGACGCACAGTGAGGTGTATGGAGCGACTACTTAAGTACCGTAATGTCAGGTTGTACTGACAAGGTGAATGTCCTAGAAGTCAGATCATAAAGTAATGCCATACCCTTGCAATCAGAATACCCCCTTTAAAGGGCATCTGTCAGCAGTTTTGTACCTATGACACTGGCTGACCTGTTACATGTGCACTTGGCAGCTGAGGACATCTGTGTTGGTCCCATGTTCATATGTGCCCGCATTACTGAGAAAAATGATGTTTTATTATATGCAAATGAGCCTCTAGGAGCCACGGGGGCGTTACCATTACACCTAGAGGCTGTGCCCTCTCTGCAACTGCTGAGCCCTCTGCACTTCAACAGGGCCAGACAACGTAAATGTCATCACACCTGGTCCTGTCAAAGTGCAGAGGGTGCGGCAGTTGCAGAGAGAGCAGAGCCTCTAGGAGTAATGGTAACGCCCCCGATTTGATTAATGTATATGACTCTGACATATTCTGCATTGTTATACATTGACTGTTATCACTCACATCAGTTCCTGTCTCCACTGGGGCCCATAATCTAAATTTCAGTGGGATGACACAGAGCAAGGGAAGACCATACAAACTCCACGTGGTTTTTTCATGTTGTTAGCAAGAGGCTGGTAAGCAGCAGGGTGAAGAGATATGTAAGGCCCAGGAAAGGCTGCAGACTGTGCCCTGCGCAGCAGCATGCATGTCACAGGCAGTGTGCAAACTCCAGTCTACTGCTGGAAGGAGCAGAAATGGTCAGTACACAACAGCCTTACATCAACTACGTATAATTTTCTTCAAGAATTGTCCACCCTCTCTACTATAAAAAATAATTAATTGTATTCCCTTATATCAAAATTAGGGTTTTTCACTTTAGAAAAAAAGACAGTTCTGGGCTCCTGTGAACAAGGCAGACATAGCAGAGCTGGAGAGGGTTCAGAGGAGGGCAACTAAAGTCATAGCTGGAATGGGTGGACTACAGTACCCAGAAAGATTATCAAAATTAGGCTTATTTACTTTAGAAAAAAGACGACTGAGGGGAGATCTAATAACTATGTATAAATATATCAGAGGTCAGTACAGAGATCTCTCCCATCATCTATTTATCCCAAGGACTGTGACTGTGACGAGGGGACATCCTCTGCGTCTGGAGGAAAGAAGGTTTGTACACAAACATAGAAGAGGATTCTTTACGGTAAGAGCAGTGAGACTATGGAAGTCTCTGCCTGAGGAGGTGGTGATGGTAAGTTCACTAAAAGAGTTCAGGAGAGGCCTGGATGTATTTCTGGAGGGTAATAATATTACAGGTTATAGTTACTAGAGAGGGGTCGTTGATCCAGGGAGTAATTCTGATGCCTGATTGGAGTCGGGAAGGAATTTTTTCCCCTAAAGTAAGGAAAACTGGCTTCTACCTCACAGGGGTTTTTTGCCTTCCTCTGGATCAACTTGTAGGATAACAGGCTGAACTGGATGGACGGAGGGCTTTTTTCGGCCTTATAAACTATGTTACTATGTCATATAGCAGGAAGGAGCAGGAATCACAACGGCAGCCTTACAAGTAGGGCTGCAATGAGTACTAAATCAAGTAACTCGACACAAAAAAATCCTAAATGCAAATTTTCTGCATCGAGGATTAGTTTGTGTCACGTGACCACAGAGCGGGTGTAAAGCACTTTCTATTACTCCCGCTCCGTGGTCTCCGTCGGCCCGCAGCAGTGTAAGATCTACTACTTACATGTCCTGCAGAAGCGCCTCCGTACAAGCCACGGCTCTTCCATGGTCCCGCGCTGCACTGTGTTCCTGACATACACACTCATCAGGGCTATGACGCAGTGTGACGTCGGGCGAAAGTGCAGATCTTAACTGGTGCGGGGGAAATTAAGAGAGAGAACTGATATGGGGGGAAGAGAACTGATGGCAAGGGGGGCACCTGAAGGCACTGGGGGGCAAGCTGGTGGCACTGGGGGGCACCTGGAGGCACTGGGGACACCTGAAGGCACTGGGAAGCAAGCTGGTGGCACTGGGGGCAACCTGATGGCACTGGGGGGGGGCACCTGGTGGCACTGGGGGGGCACCTGGTGGCAAGCTGGTGGCACTGGGGGGCAAGCTGGTGGCACTGGGGGCACCTGAAGGCACTGGGAGGCAAGCTGGTGGCACTGTGGGGCACCTGGTGGCAAGCTGGTGGCACTGGGGGGCAAGCTGGTGGCACTGGGGGCACCTGAAGGCACTGGGAGGCAAGCTGGTGGCACTGTGGGGCACCTGGTGGCAAGCTGGTGGCACTGGGGGGCAAGCTGGTGGCACTGGGGGGCAAGCTGATGGCACTATGGGGCACCTGGAGGCACTGGGGCACCTGGTGGCACTGGGGGGCACCTGGTGACACTGGGGGCCACCTGGTGACACTGGGGGGCACCTGATGGCAATGGGGGCACCTGGAGGCACCTGAAGGCACCGGGGGCAAGCCAGTGGCACTGGGGGGAAACTGGAGGCACTGGGCGGCAGCTGTAGGCACAGGGGCCTGACTGTATAGGGGAGCTGATGGCACTGGGGGTAACTGATGGCATATAGGACTGATGGGGCATGGTGGGTCTGATGACTTTTTATAAAGGGAAACGTCCTTTTAATTACTTATTTCTTATTGAGTACTCGATTAATCGATAGATTACTTGATTACTAAAATAATCGTTTGCTGCAGCCCTACTAACAAGTTAAGTAATTTTAATCTTATTTTTTCAATACTTAAAACAAATTTTACAATCTAAGCCTGGAGTTGCCATTATAGTCTGCGTGGCATATTTAAAAAAAAGAAAAGGCAATAATCACAGCGGGGCCTAAAATGCATGGGCACAAGGCACACGTTTTATTTTAGCTCAGTATACCGTATATCTAGGATAAACTGCAAAGCAACAAGCTGAACATCAGGAATATAACATAAGGACACGACACGACAGGTCAAGACATATTATCCATAGTCCTGAGACTCAAAAGATCTCAGGAACGGGGGCCACAGTGGAAGAAGGTGAAGGGAGATGATGTTCCCTCTGCTCCATTACAGTCAATGGGAGAGAGGAAGACACTCACCGTTTCCGTATCCCCATGGACTATAATGCAGAGCACTTTCTTCCTGTCCTCTGGTGTAGTTGTACAGAGGAGAGGACATAAGGTCAACCCCATTCTCAAAAACCAAGGGGGTATGAACACCCCGACCAACCTAACATTTATGACCTACGGATAAGTGGCAATGAGGTGTCCACGTTTATGACCACTCTACACTACATATACTGCAGAAGCTCTTATTCCGTATTATTAGGACCACGCACCGTCTGCTTTAGGATCAGGACCGCTTGCTCACACCGCTATTCATTGCGTAGCTGTATGTAAGTATACAGAAATAAGTCCTGATACCACAGTAAGGGGAAATGTCAGGGTACGAGAGGAAGAGGAGCACCTGACTGGGATTGCAGAGTCAATAAACTACTGGGGGGCATAGGAAAAGTAGAACTGTATAGGCAATAACAACAAGTGCTCCATTTATCGCCTGCAGTAATCCTAATAGCACTGATCTCATCCAGACAGAATAATCAATACCCTAGCAGCACTGAGAGTACAAGAGAAATCTTCTGTCTGTACAAAACAGTCATCCCCATGTCTACTGGAAGACCAATCTACTGTACAAAAGATCTACATAAAAAGTGGTGACTTAGGAAATATATTGCATTACTAATCCACTCCAGAGCTGCACTCACTATTCTGCTGGTGCAGTCACTGTGTACATACATTACATTACTTATCCTGTACTGATCCTGAGTTACATCCTGTATTATACTCCAGAGCTGTACTCACTATTCTGCTGGTGTAGTCACTGTGTACATACATTACTTATCCTGTACTGATCCTGAGTTACATCCAGCATTATACTCCAGAGCTGCACTCACTATTCTGCTGGTGCAGTCACTGTGTACATACATTATATTACTTATTCTGTACTGATCCTGAGTTACATCCTGTATTATACTCCAGAGCTGCACTCACTATTCTGCTGGTGCAGTCACTGTGTACATACATTACATTACTTATCCTGTACTGATCCTGAGTTACATCCTGTATTATACTCCAGAGCTGCACTCACTATTCTGCTGGTGCAGTCACTGTGTACATACATTACATTACTTATCCTGTACTGATCCTGAGTTACATCCTGTATTATACTCCAGAGCTGTACTCACTATTCTGCTGGTGTAGTCACTGTGTACATACATTACTTATCCTGTACTGATCCTGAGTTACATCCAGCATTATACTCCAGAGCTGCACTCACTATTCTGCTGGTGCAGTCACTGTGTACATACATTATATTACTTATTCTGTACTGATCCTGAGTTACATCCTGTATTATACTCCAGAGCTGCACTCACTATTCTGCTGGTGCAGTCACTGTGTACATACATTACATTACTTATCCTGTACTGATCCTGAGTTACATCCTGTATTATACTCCAGAGCTGCACTCACTATTCTGCTGATGCAGTCACTGTGTACATACATTACTTATCCTGTACTGATCTTGAGTTACATCCTGTATTATACTCCACAGCTGCACTCACTATTCTGCTGGTGGAGTCACTGTGTACATACATTACTTATCCTGTACTGATCTTGAGTTACATCCTGTATTATACTCCACAGCTGCACTCACTATTCTGCTGGTGGAGTCACTGTGTACATACATTACTTATCCTGTACTGTTCCTGAGTTACATCCTGTATTATACTCCAGAGCTGCACTCACTATTCTGCTGGTGCAGTCACTGTGTACATACATTACTTATCCTGTACTGATCCTGAGTTACATCCTGTATTATACTCCAGAGCTGCACTCACTATTCTGCTGATGCAGTCACTGTGTACATACATTACTTATCCTGTACTGATCTTGAGTTACATCCTGTATTATACTCCACAGCTGCACTCACTATTCTGCTGGTGGAGTCACTGTGTACATATATTACATTACTTATCCTGTACTGATCCTGAGTTACATCCTTTCTTATACTCCAGAGCTGCACTCACTATTCTGCTGGTGCAGTCACTGTGTACATACATTACTTACCCTGTACTGATCCTGAGTTACATTCTGTATTATACTCCAGAGCTGCACTCACTATTCTGCTGGTGCAGTCACTGTGTACATACATTACTTATCCTGTACTGATCCTGAGTTACATCCTTTCTTATACTCCAGAGCTGCACTCACCATTCTGCTGGTGCAGTCACTGTGTACATACAATACTTACCCTGTACTGATCCTGAGTTACATTCTGTATTATACTCCAGAGCTGCACTCACTATTCTGCTGGTGCAGTCACTGTGTACATACATTACTTATCCTGTACTGATCCTGAGTTACATCCTGTATTATACTCCAAAGCCGCACTCACTATTCTGCTGGTGGAATCACTGTGTACATATATTACATTACTTATCCTGTACTGATCCTGAGTTACATCCTGTATTATACTCCAGAGCTGCACTCACTATTCTGCTGGTGCAGTCACTGTGTACATACATTACTTATCCTGCACTGATCCTGAGTTACATCCTGTATTATACTCCAGAGCCGCACTCACTATTCTGCTGGTACAGTCACTGTGTACATACATTACATTACTTATCCTGTACTGATCCTGAGTTACATCCTGTATTATACTCCAGAGCTGCACTCACTATTCTGCTGGTACAGTCACTGTGTACATACATTACATTACTTATCCTGTACTGATCCTGAGTTACATCCTTTCTTATACTCCAGAGCTGCACTCACTATTCTGCTGGTGCAGTCACTGTGTACATACATTACTTATCCTGCACTGATCCTGAGTTACATCCTGTATTATACTCCAGAGCCGCACTCACTATTCTGCTGGTGGAATCACTGTGTACATATATTACATTACTTATCCTGTACTGATCCTGAGTTACATCCTGTATTATACTCCAGAGCTGCACTCACTATTCTGCTGGTGCAGTCACTGTGTACATACATTACTTACCCTGTACTGATCCTGAGTTACATTCTGTATTATACTCCAGAGCTGCACTCACTATTCTGCTGGTGCAGTCACTGTGTACATACATTACTTATCCTGTACTGATCCTGAGTTACATCCTTTCTTATACTCCAGAGCTGCACTCACCATTCTGCTGGTGCAGTCACTGTGTACATACAATACTTACCCTGTACTGATCCTGAGTTACATCCTGTATTATACTCCAGAGCCGCACTCACTATTCTGCTGGTGGAATCACTGTGTACATATATTACATTACTTATCCTGTACTGATCCTGAGTTACATCCTGTATTATACTCCAGAGCTGCACTCACTATTCTGCTGGTGCAGTCACTGTGTACATACATTACTTATCCTGCACTGATCCTGAGTTACATCCTGTATTATACTCCAGAGCCGCACTCACTATTCTGCTGGTACAGTCACTGTGTACATACATTACATTACTTATCCTGTACTGATCCTGAGTTACATCCTGTATTATACTCCAGAGCTGCACTCACTATTCTGCTGGTACAGTCACTGTGTACATACATTACATTACTTATCCTGTACTGATCCTGAGTTACATCCTTTCTTATACTCCAGAGCTGCACTCACTATTCTGCTGGTGCAGTCACTGTGTACATACATTACTTATCCTGCACTGATCCTGAGTTACATCCTGTATTATACTCCAGAGCCGCACTCCACTATTCTGCTGGTGGAATCACTGTGTACATATATTACATTACTTATCCTGTACTGATCCTGAGTTACATCCTGTATTATACTCCAGAGCTGCACTCACTATTCTGCTGGTGCAGTCACTGTGTACATACATTACTTACCCTGTACTGATCCTGAGTTACATTCTGTATTATACTCCAGAGCTGCACTCACTATTCTGCTGGTGCAGTCACTGTGTACATACATTACTTATCCTGTACTGATCCTGAGTTACATCCTTTCTTATACTCCAGAGCTGCACTCACCATTCTGCTGGTGCAGTCACTGTGTACATACAATACTTACCCTGTACTGATCCTGAGTTACATTCTGTATTATACTCCAGAGCTGCACTCACTATTCTGCTGGTGCAGTCACTGTGTACATACATTACTTATCCTGTACTGATCCTGAGTTACATCCTGTATTATACTCCAGAGCTGCACTCACTATTCTGCTGGTGCAGTCACTGTGTACATACATTACTTATCCTGTACTGATCCTGAGTTACATCCTGTATTATACTCCAGAGCCACACTCACTATTCTGCTGGTGGAATCACTGTGTACATATATTACATTACTTATCCTGTACTGATCCTGAGTTACATCCTGTATTATACTCCAGAGCTGCACTCACTATTCTGCTGGTGCAGTCACTGTGTACATACATTACTTATCGTGTACTGATCCTGAGTTACTGTGCATATTACGCCAGTATACAGTACTAGTATCTACACAACACCTGGACCACAATGCAGTCCTACCAATTGAAATCTATATTTCCATTGTAGTCTAAAATGGTTCAAGTTCAGTCCCATAGACTTGCGGGAGGTCTGGACATTGCAGCTGCAATACCATAGAATTTCTGTATAACATCTGAGGAGGAGGCACGCAGACGTGGAGGGGGATGGGTAAACGCAGAGCAGCAGGGGGCAAAGTACTTTACTGTCATTACAGAAAGCTGAGTTTTTGCTTTTTATTTCAAAAAGTTAATTTTTTTTAGTTTTGCAGAGAACCTGGGGCTGTCACATAATCAGTGTGTATTGTCATTAGAGCCTCACATCTCGCAGTGAGACACATGTAAGTGACTGCAGCCAAATGCAAATCACAGGAAAGGACAACGCGCGGTGTAATCCCTGTGCGCAGGCTGGCCATCAGAGCCTGTCACCGGCCAGGCAGCAATCCTGCATCTCCCTCCGGGAGATTGCTTGCTAAATGCATGGGAATAGAAATGATGCTGCAGGGCTGGAAGGGGGAAGGGAGGCGCAAGGTCTATCAAATGGATTGTTTTAATATTATATCAACTTTATTAATCATTCATAACGCAAGGGAGGATTAGGAGGGGTGTGATAGCGCGTCCCAGAGGTGATTACAATCAATTTCATAGACCAACTGGAGTGTTTAAGCAGCCGCTCCATGCATTATTAATCATGGTAAGCTGATCTTATTAAAATGACATGCACTAAAAAAAAATAATAATAATATAATAAAAATACACGACAGGAAAAGGAAATAAAGAACATCATCAATGGCAAACAACAGTGTCCAGTGAGGAGAGCAGGTTCTGCCTTGGTCCTAATGATGGCCTCATCAGAGATCACAGGAGGGCTGGAGAGCGTCTACTGCCATCATGTGTAGTGTGGAGACACACGGGACCAGCGCCAGGTTTCATGGTGTGGGGCGCCATTAGATACCATGGCCGTTCCATTCTGGTATTCGTGGAAGGAACATTGACCAGTCTTCTGTATGTCCAGAACATCATGGAACCAGTCCTACTGGCTTTCTTGACCCAGTTAGTAGACAATGTACTCCAAGAAGATAACACCGTCCACACACTGCCTGCTCTACACAACATGCTCTTCACGGTCTCCAGAAGCTCCACTGGTCAGCTCCATCTCCAGATGTCCCCCCCCCCCCCCATGGAGAATGTCTGGGACTGGATGGGGCAATGGATCTTCCATGTACAGGAGCCAAGATGGACTTGTCTGAACTATGGGTCCAAGATGGAAGAGCTTGGAATGACCCCAGGAGGACATCCAGCATCTGTATGACCGTCACCTGTATCACTGCCACCCAGTATTAATGTGACCTTGCCTCATCATACATCCTACTGTAGAACCCAAAATAACGGGGACACCACCTCGGTTGTGTGATCATTGACCAAGCACCACTAGCGGTTTATACTTTTGTCAGTCTCAGCTTCGTCACGTTCAGTTTTCCAGATGTTGTTTTCTTCATTTTCCAGTAGTACATACAATCTGAATTTATAAACCTTAAAGGGGTTCTCCGTTCATTATTAGTAATTGGCAGTTCATAATAACCTTTTCCATAGTACTTACCCTTCCTCACTCCCCCAGTAGGAAGAGCCCCCACTTGCACAGGCTGTGGGCTCTTCCTCCTTCAGCTGCATTATAGTGAACGCCTGAGTAAGTGCAGTGGAGACGGCAGTAACAAGGGAACGAAAAAGTAAAAGAGATTCTTTCAGCAGGTTATTGCGAACTACTAATAAAGTTAAATGGCTGGACAACCCCTTTAACCCCATAACTGTTTTGCCAGAGTGGAGTTCCAGCAGTGGGAAAAGTAGCTACCTGGAGGGGGGAGGGCTGCTTCAGATGCTGCTATCTCCTGAGTGGTAGCAGCTAGAAAATGCAACTGATCTTGTTTGAAAGCACACATTCCAATCTTTCAGACAATACCAAAATGAAAGCAATATGTTCAGGACAGAGAAAGATATTACGTATAGAAATCGGGATGCTGCGAATGCAGCTGACAATTAAAGTAAAAACAGGTTTCACTCGCGATTATTCCGACTTGATTTCGAACAGTGATTTCTCCTCTGTTGCTTGGACTGTCATTTTGGTCTGGTATGAAAGCCTGGACTGTCAGCTTTCAGACAAGACCAATTGCATGTTTCTAGCTGCTACCATTGAGGAGATATCACCATCTAAAGCAGCCCTCCCCCCTCCAGTTAGCTACCTTTCACACTGCCCGAGCTGGACTCGTGCAAAACAGTTAGGGGGTTGAAAGAGTTGCTCGCCTTATTTCAAAAGCTCCCCTAAGCCTCTAATATGTGTTAAAATAATAAAAGATTGTACACTCACCATCTAATCCTCCGCCGCCCATTTGTGTTTACAGGCTATGGTGGGGACATATAGGTATATACAGCATAGAGCGCTGCAGCCAATCACCGGCCTCGGTGGTATATGGTACGAGACTGCTGAAGCCAGTGACTGGCTACAGCAGTCACATTTCATATGCAGCTACGCCTACTATGGTTCAGTGAAGAATAAAGCATAAAAATCTTCATATTGTCAGTGTATAAAACGTAAAAGTAAAGCAAAGTAACCTATGACTAAAAAAGAAAAAAGACACTATGGTCAACACGAGGCATAGTAGTCACATCATGTGTCTGACAACAGAGTGGATCAAAGATGCTGTCTGTTTCCAAGGGCAACCAGCAAAAATGTGAAAGAAGCTATACTATATAGCACAGTATTTCTGCATGCACCTGATGCCTACAGGTTTGCATGAAGGTCCTGCGGACACACCAAATGGTATCTCAATGAATTGGCATATCCTTCTCAAAAGCGACCTAACAGTGCAAGTCATGATGGGATTCTCTCACTATGGCTTTGGAGTGGTACAAATACTGAAGAGAACTGGTTAAGAACATGTTGTGCTGCCATGAGCTCCACTCAACGGCTTAGAAGATAAATTGTGTGGGAGACGGCATCTGTCTTGGAAGGAGACAGCTCTGCAGACAGCCGAAGGTTAGAGAACGAGCGCAGTGGCTTCATCTCTGTTCTGCCATTAATTTGGCTTGTTAAAAGCTAACTGATAATTGCTCCTGGCGTCTCGATATAATATTTTCTTTCTTCATTAGTCTTCCCTTCTGTTCATACAGTGAACAAGTCATGCCATCATCTACTATATAATATCTTAAACCAAAGTGTCTCAGTATTAACCCCTAACTGTTTTGCCAGAGTGGAGCTCCAGCAATGGAAAAAGTAGCTAACTGGAGGGGGGAGGGCTGCTTTAGATGCTGCTACCTCCTGAATGGTAGCCAGACACCCAAGCTTTCAGACAATACCAAAATAACAGCAATATGTTGAGGACAGAGAAAGATATCACTGATAGAAATCGGGATGCTGTGAATGCAGCTAAAAATGAAAGTAATCATCATCGATTATTCCCAACTCGATAACTGTCGTCGTAATTTAACTGTCATTTTGGTCTTGTATGAAAGCCTAGATTTACTCGCAATTATTCCCGACTTGAATTCTAACAGTGATTTCTCCTCTGTTGCTTGGACTTTAGCTGTCCTGTATGAAAGCCTGGACTGTCAGCTTTCATACAAGACCAGTTGCATGTTTCTAGCTGCTACCATTGAAGAGATATCACCATCTAAAGCAGCTCTCCTCCCTCCAGTTAGCTACTTTTCACACTGCCCGAGCCGGACTCGGGCAAAACAGTTAGGTGGTTAAAGGGGTATTCCTATCTCCACAGGATATGCTATAAATGTCCAATAGGTGTGGGGTTCTACCTCTCTCAAAAACAGGGAAACCGTCTTGCAGTCGCTGCAAACGCACTGGCGGTTGATCATGCACAGCCACCTCTCCATTCACGGTGGTCGCAAGATTAGGTCAGTCCTCTTCTTCTGTGTGTCCTAGAGGTGAGTCCTGTGCCTATTGGACATTTATAGCGTATTCTGTTGATATGCCATAAACGTTGAGATGGGAGTACCACTTTAAGAGACATGCGTCTCTTAATAAATCTGGTGCGTGTGGTGTATTTCTTACAAGGGGTGTTCAATAAGTTATCGACCTGAACATGAAAACTAAATTTTCTGAGCAAACTGAACTTACTACTTTTCGGTGTAACCCCCCCCCCCCCTTGACTTCAACATATTCATTCCACTTCGCCTCCTGTGATTGGATGCCCTCAGAATAGAAGAGGACTTATTGCTGCTGCAGGAACCCTGTTACCGCCTCTTTGACTGCATTATCATCAGGAAATCGTTGCCCGCACAGAAATTTCTTCAGGTTCCGAAAGAGACTCACTGGGAGCCAGGTCTGGACTGTAAGGTGGATGGTTAAGCTCCATGAAGCCGTATTTGAGCTGGCGCATTGTCAGGAAGCATCTGCGACAATTTCCCACAGCGTTACTGTTTGACCGCCTCACGCAGTGCCTTCATTGTCGACTTTTCTAGCTGACTGTTGCACACACAACTTCTTTGGAGTTGGTGACCCGTTGTGCTTCTATTGCATGGACCCTTGTTTGGTCTCGGGATCATGGTGGTGGACCCACGTTTCATCACCCGGAATAATTCAAGAATAGAAGTCTCCTGGACTTTCTCTAAGCATGTCCAAATTCTCTTAGCTAAATTTCTGGCGACAAGTTTTTTGCTCAGGCGTCAACATTTGTGGCACGCGCTGGGAACTGACCTTTGCCATCAACATCATGAATGATACTGGAAACTGTGCCAACTGAAATGCCTAATGACCCGACTGTCTTCCAAAATCATGGCCTCCACTTTATGGCACATTTCCTATAAAGATGCTTCCACAAGTTGCCCTGAACAGGGGTCATCTTCAATAGATTACCTATCCAATTTAAACAGCTTGGCCCAAAACTTTGCTTGGTAGTAGGATGGTGCATCATCACCATATGCGGCAATCATCCTATCATGGATTTCTTCAGGCTTCTTTTCTTCCTTGTAAGGAATTTAATCATGGAACGAAACTCCAAATCCCTCACTTTCTTAGTAGACCCGCACTGTACTGCACTTGTCATCCTGTGTGTTGCATGACCAGACATGGCTCAACCTGCGCAGACAAGCTCAGCTCTCTAACACTGACAGAACATGCTGGGATAGCTAACTTATTGATCACCCCTTGTATTATAACCTTTAGTTATTTGCCTGTGGTATGAAACTCAAGTGGGTAGAATTACTAATAGCAGAAAATGAAATATGCACAGATTTTCGCTGCAGTTTGAATATAAAGGGGTTTGCCAGGATTTTACTACTGACGACAGAATAGTTCATCAGTATCTGATCGGTGGGGGTCTGACACCCGGGACCCCCGCCGATCAGCTGTTTGAGAAGCCACCAGCGCTCCTGTGAGTGCCGCTACTTTCTCCCCGCTCACTAAGCACAGCGCTGTACATTGTATAGTGGCCATGCTTGGTATCACGCTCAGCCCCTTTCACTCCCGGCCACGTGACTGATGAACGTGACGTGACTGGCTTAGGAAAAGTTGAGAGAAGGCCGAGGCGCTCACGGGAGCGCTGGTGCCTTCTCAAACAGCTGATTGGCGGGGGTCCCGGATTTCGGACCCCCACCGATCAGAAACTGATGACCTGTCCTGAGGATAGGTCATAAGTAGTAAAATCCCAGAAAATCCCTTTAATGATGAACTTAATTCCACCCAGTTTTCTTGCCACATTGCAAAGTGGGAAAAAAACAGTAAAGTGGCACATCATTGAAAAGATGTAATGCATCATAATTTGTGACTTTTATACATCACAAAACTGGTACAAACGGCTTAATAAATTCCCACCAAAGTGTAGCGGGGGCATGAAAAGTCCCAATGAAGTTCTGAAACAGAGCTTTGAAAACCCCCAAAATGCACAGTCAATTGAAAAAGTCCTCAATATAAACATAATTGCCAAATACAGCAGAATGTGTGGGTATTAAAGAGGACCTTTCACCACTCCTGACATGCCTGTTTTAATAGCTTCATGCATTCCCCATGTAATAACAATTCTGGAGCATCTATTCTTATGTCTCTATGTTGTGCCATTCCTTTATTATTTCTACTAGAAGTTATATGTGAATTGCTATTTGCCTTCAGTAAGGGAACAGAGGGGAGGTGACCTGTTGGGGGTGTGTACCTGCACAGTGTGAACATGACAGCACTGATTGGCTAGAGTCAGTCTGTGCAGGGACACACCCCCAACTGGCCACCTCCCCTCTGTTCCCTTATTGAAGACAAATAGCAATTCATTCATAACTTCTAGTGCAAATAATAAAGGAACGGCACAACATAGAGACATAAGAATAGATGTTCCAGAATTGTTATTACGTGGGGAATGCATGGAGCTATTAAAACAGGCATGTCAGGAGCGGTGAGAGGTCCTCTTTAACCATTAAGCTATGTACTGTTCAGATTACTTGTTCTTGTTTATGGCCTTTGTGAATCTTTGGGTTAGCATCAGCTTGTATATGATAAGAACCATTGGGATAACTCACCCAGACAAGCAGATAAAAATTGCTTGCCTGGTCTCCAAACTGCTACAAATCTACACCAAAGTACGCTGGACGTTGTAGGTTCACAACTAGAAAGCCCACGGACGCCCCACACAATCTCACCCTCAAGACAAGATCATTGGATTGCATTCTGTTAACAATTAAAGGGGTATTACGGTTATTTCAAGTTATTCCCTATGCAAAAGATAGGAGACAACTACTAGATCTGTGGAGGTCTATTTGATACAAACCGCACCGATCAATGGAGACCCCGTAACCCGCAGGTGCCCTTATATGAACGCAGCAGCAGGTCGGGCATGTGCAATGCAGCGCCACTCACTATGTGACTGGCAGAGATGCTCAGCTTTTTACAGCAGCTCCCACAGAGATGAATGGAGTGGCTAAGAGCATGGCAGCTTGCCACTCTGTTCATTTGGGTAGGGGCACCATTCTGTAAGGGCACCATTCTCCTTGTAATCAATGGGGATCCATGGGATGGGAGCCTCACCGATCTATTCACAGGGCAGGGAATAACTTGAAATAACCGAGATACTCCTTTAAAAGACAAGATCATATGGGTAGGCTCACATTTACATTAAGCAGATCGGACAGGCTGTTCTCTGCCCATTTTACCAGGTCTGTTGCATGCAACGGTTTTTGTCTGGCCAGATCCCTGTTGGACCCCATTATAGTCAATGTGGTTTGGCGGCAAACGGCAGTATGCCCGAATAGGCAGAATCCGGTGAACTCCAGCAGGTTTTCCTGGAGAACAGCCATTTAACTCAAGTGTGAACCTACCCTTACTTCGAGAAAAGACATCTCCATGTTTATAGGCAACTTGCTACTGGTGCAGAAGTTTGGAAAGATGTCATTGCGAGGAATTTTCTGGCATAAGAAATTTGCTCCATTTTCTGGCTTTTGTATCAAAAATCTACCTAAAGCTTTAGGTCATGCTCTTTACCATTAACAACCTAACTTTTTTGCCCGAGTCCAACTCGGGCAGTGTGATAAATAGCTAACTGGAGGGGGAGGGCTGCTTTAGATAGTGATATGTCCTCAATGGTAGCATGCGAGAAACATGCAACTGATCTTCTTTGAAAGCTGACAGTCCAGGCTTTCATACAGGACCAAAATGACAGCTAAAGTCCAAGCAACAGAGGAGAAATCACTGTTAGAATTCAAGTCGGGAATAATTGCGAGTAAAACCTGTTTTTACTTTCACTTTCAGCTGCATTCACATCCCGATTTCTATCAGTGATATCTTTCTCTGTCCTGAGGGGGGAGGGCTGCTTTAGATAGTGATATGTCCTCAATGGTAGCATGCGAGAAACATGCAACTGATCTTCTTTGAAAGCTGACAGTCCAGGCTTTCATACAGGACCAAAATGACAGCTAAAGTCCAAGCAACAGAGGAGAAATCACTGTTAGAATTCAAGTCAGGAATAATTGCGAGTAAAACCTGTTTTTACTTTCACTTTCAGCTGCATCCACAGCATCCCGATTTCTATCAGTGATATCTTTCTCTGTCCTGAACATATTCTGGTATTGTCCGAAAGCTTGGGATGTCAGTTTTCAAACACGACCAGCATGTTTCTAGCTGCTACCAGTCAGGAGGTAGCAGCATCTAAAGCAGCCCTCCCCCTCCAGTTAGCTAGTTTTCCTACTGCTGGACTCTGGCAAAACAGTTAGGGGGTTAAACTGCGTCCAATTTTGGAGTTTTTGGTGAGCACCAAGTAAAATTTGCATTTTATTGAAGCCAAAAAAATCACTGCAAAGCTATTGATGAATTCCTCCCCTATTGAGGCTCTGCAGAGACATACACAGTCTATGTAGGTCACCGGATTCTCAGGTTGTCCTGACTTTTCTAGGCATCGTCTGGCAAGCAGGAAAAGTAATAATTAGAGGTATTTAGATATATTAAAGCAGACGCTCCTTGTTACTTCTGTGCAGAAATCAATGCTCCTTTCAAGATTCCTCCTTTCTATTCCGCTTTTCAAGCTGCTCGGCGCTCCAGTCTTAAGACATCAATTCATGGAGTAACTGCAGCCAGAGGGCCGCGTTCACACCGTTAATACGTCTAAAGGCTCAGACAGAATAGTTAGTGATGGAAAACCTAGGTGTCTCCTTTCAGCTGGCACAGGTTTAATGGCAGCCCGAGGAGCAGGCTGCCAGTCTGATGTCAGTATCAATTTCATGCAAAGAACTGGAGCGAGACATCTCATTTTGGAGGTGGGAATGTCACTTAACCTGGACGGTGAAGACCCTGCGGCGCGTGCGGGGCGACAGGCGAAGAAAATAAAGAGCAGGTATTCATCCCCTGTGGGTACCCGCTTACATATTTTTGTGATAAAGACCTGAGGGTCGCGTTAAGAGTCACAGATTGGTCGTGTTGGGTTTCAGGCTATGATTTCGGTAAATTAAATGACTGTATTTCCCAGACTAGAACAGAGTCAGTTTAAAAGGCTATGGACACCTGTGAGAGCATTTTGTTTTTATTTAAATACTGAAAATATATATTTTTATTTTTTTTGCAATTGGGGTTTATTAAAATTCCTGCACCATTCAGTTTTGGCAGCTTCTACGTATCACAATACATAGCAAGCTGCAGAATGTCATCCAAAGTGAGATCCATTAGAAAGCTTGCCTGATGATCAGTCTGATTAAAAGGGCCATCTTCATTCTATATTTTTGAAACTAGCACCTGGACCGAAATATTTTTGGAATTTCATATAATTAAACATTTAGGGGCGCGGTCTTAATAAAGCCCTAAGCTGGCGGTGGTTCCAACAAAGTTATGAAAAGGCCTTTTCAAAACTTCAGCGGATCCTCCACCACTTCTAAATGTAAGACAGCTTCGTAGCCGTCTTACATTTACATATTTTTCTACGCCCTAACCAGGTGTAGAAAATGGTAAATGACGTGGGCCTACCGGCCTGTCCCCTTCCCCGACACCCCCTCTTTTTTTAGACCTGGTGTGAGTGGGGAGAAGTCTCAGATTGCTGTGCAACTAGATTTGCACCTGTAATACGCCTAATATAGGGGGTGACCTCTCTGTTTTACAGGCTAGGGCAGCACTAAAGCCCGCCCATCAGTGTCGGTGACCTCACCGGGCTCACTGGCAGCCTTAAGAGGGGCCCGGTTCGTCACCGGAACTCCTAAAAATGCCTTTGCCCTGCGTGATTCAGTGCAGGGCAAAGGAGAGCATCGGAGCATGAACTGCTCCAATGCTCAAGTCTGGGGGACTGCCTGGGTGAAAATGGGGGTATGTCCGGGTTCAGAGCAGAACCCCTTTAATAAATGATCCCCTTAGTTTAGCTGAGTTATTTAATAAAAATGCATCTGTATTGCGCCACCTGCTGTTTGTTCCTTACAGTATTTCGCAGTCCACCACAATAACATGTCTGAAGTGGTCGCACATGCTCAGTTCCATCATTCAACTGCAACCACTACTACTACTACTGTTAGAACCTGTGACAGTTAAGGGGAGAAGGCTGCGGCAGAAAGGACATGTCTCCTGAGCACACTAAGAAAAACACCCCTCCTCCTGAACTCTAAACTTCAACTAAATCTAGCAGAGCAACTGGAGTAAAGAATGGGGGAATCTCTGGACCCATGTGAGGTACAGGGCTGGTCCTAGCTGTGTTAGAAAGAGATTTCCAGGTACTATATGATGTCTGATTTTAATTTTCTTTACATTAAAGAAGAACTCCCGCAAAAAATTTTATTCCATGTCCTGCTAGAAATGTACATGATGTAATCTGTAGTGAATGTCATTTTCTTACCAGTGTCTGTATTTTTGACTTATATAATCCTGAAGTTTCTTATCTATGTCATGTGACTAGGAATTAGACCCACCAACTCACACATAGACTTATGTGTGGACAGGAAGTCTAATTCTCTATGTATTCCTATGGGAGCCTCACTTTCAGTCTCATAGGAATGAATAGAGCAGTAACTGGCTTGCTGTCCTGGGTCAGTTGGAGGTCAGGGAGTTGGTCACATGACCCTGCTACAGTAAGAAGAGAGTGGAAACTCAATTTCAGCCTCTGATAAGAAAATGACAATCACTACAGATTGTATCATGCACCTTTCTAACAGGTCAGAGAATAAAATTTTTTGCGGGAGTTCTTCTTTAATGATAGGATAATCCCTTTAGCTTTGATTTAGTTGTGCCATGATATCAACATATCCCTTATCCACAAAATCGGTAACAAGTATCTGAACAATGGGACCTCCAATGATCACAAGAACAGGGGTCCGATGCGCCTGTATGAATGCAGCGGAACGTTAAGCATGTGCCATTTTGCTCCATTCAGTCTTAAAGGGGTTGACCCATCTCAGTCAATGGGGGCATATGCTAGCGGAGCGGGGAGCTCTGTGTCTGGAGGACCGTCCAGCCACCACCAGGTGCAGCTCCCCGCTCTGCTCATAGAAATGAATGGGAGCGCACTGCACAAGCGCGGCCACTGCTCCTATTCCTTTCTATGGAGCCGATGGAAATAGCCGAGCCAGAGCACGACTCTTATCAGCGGCCCCATAGAAATGAATGCAGGGCGGCTGCGCATGCGCAGTGCGCCTTCCTTCTCTTTTGGGATCCCGTTCTCAACATAGGTGCGGGTCCCAGCGGTAAGACCAGTACCTATATCCTAGCGATATGCCCCCATTGTCTGAGATGGGATAACCCCTTTAATAGTATTGCCGGAGATAGCTGGATACAATGACAGGCTAACATCCTGCAGTTTTCAGTCATAATAGGCTGACACTTCCTGTTCTGTAGAGAAGGCTTCTCAGCAGTCATCTCATGATCAACACAGGCAGGATTATAATGACAGATATCGCCTCTCATATAAAGCTGGAGGAGATCCACCACAAAAGACAAGTAATCGTGAGCGAGCACGCCATTCTGATAGCTCTTCTCTTCCTTAGCCTGATGCATTGTGTCACGACCTCAGCTGTGCGAGCGGGACACGCTCAGATTTCAGCCTTGGAATTTCAATGTATTAGAAAAAAAATAGTTTTGCATAAAATTTTTGGAGCGGAATGATATACTTACGTTATTAACAGCAAAAAGTGCTTTTTCTCCTAGGCTCGTGCAATCCAGGTCATTCCGTAATGTACACGTCACATAATCGTGTGACAAGCACGGCGAGGACACGCCGGCTACATCCGCATGGCTTCCTTTCAGTCAGTATTAACACCATGTTGTCACAGTCAGATACGATCTGTTCTTGTCGCTGGTTACTCACATGATTTTAGCTTTTTTTTTAGCCTAAACCTAGTTGCCTGCAATACAATAAATCCAGATGCCTG
Organism: Rhinella marina; assembly: GCA_900303285.1. Classification (NCBI taxonomy): domain Eukaryota; kingdom Metazoa; phylum Chordata; class Amphibia; order Anura; family Bufonidae; genus Rhinella; species Rhinella marina. The sequence goes on along the minus strand of ONZH01003828.1, from coordinate 22,555 downwards.
CACCTCACCGTGTATTACAGGCCTGCAGCTATATTACTAGAGCGCCGTCCTGGATCCCCGCGCTCATCCATCATTTACACCTTAATCAGAAGGAAAGGTGAGTTTGTGAGGAGAAGCAGTCAAGCGCTACATGACTGCCGGGCTGCCGAGGAGCCGCTGTGAAATCGGAACGTGTGTCACAGAGAAACAGAAGAATCACGCTCACTAATTTCTAGTTAAAGGGGTGCTCTCACACACATGTCACACAGTACATACACATACAAATACACATACTTACTTACATGCTCCCGGCAGGTCTCCACAGCGCAGGAGGAGCAGGACGGCACGCACATAGGACGATTCCCCACAGCGCCCTCTGCTGGGCGCCTGGTGGAATCGTCATCTGTGCGAGCCATCCTGCTCCTCCTGCGCTGTGGAGACTTGCCGGGAGCATGTAAGTATGTATGTGTATTTGTATGTGTGTATGTTTATTTGTATGTATGTATGTATGCATGTATGTCTGTATGTGTATATGTATGTGTATGTATGTATGTGTGCAGGTGACGGATCCGTCATGAACTCCATTAAAAGTCAATGGAGGACGGATCGGCTTACAATTGTGTCACACCAAACGTATCCGTCCCCATTGACTTTCATTGGGGGTCATTCCGGATCCGTCTTGATGCGGATGCCTGGGCCAGAGAGCAAACCGCAGCATGCGCACGTGATGTCACGTTCATCGGTCACATGACCTAGGCGCGGCTCAGTCCCATTCTACCATGATCAGTGTGGGTCCCGTCGTACTGTTGACTAGGGATGAGCGAATCGACTTCGGATGAAACATTCAAAGTCTATTCGCATAAAACTTCATTCTAATACTGCACGGAGACGGAGAATGTATTGTCAGAAGAGCCGAAGTTATTACTTCGCAAAGTCTCGAGAGACTTCTCGTAATCACTTCATAAATTCATTTCTACTGCAAAAAAACTATTTCCCAAACTCGGGTTCAGTGCCAAGTGGTACCTTGGACCCTGCCCAACGTAAGATGCTACCTGCTTCCATCTTCACCCACTGTACAGTTTCCGATGCTGGCGGCATTGCAACTGCTCATCAGCAAGGGAGTGGGTTGTCGGACCCCCCCCACCAGTCTGATATCTATAATATAATATGTAAGTCCTGGACAGGGAGGAAACTCTTATGCCCGTGCTGGCTGCCAAGGACGAAAGTCTGGAAGCCTCCATTAGGCTTCATTCACACGACCGTATTTTGTTTCCGTGTCCGTTCCGGTTTTTTTTTGCGGACCGTATGCGGAACCATTCATTTCAATTGGTCCGCAAAAAAAACGGAAGGTACTCCGTGTGCATTCCGTTTCCGTATGTCCGTATTTCCGTTCCGCAAAAAAGATAGAACATGTCCTCTTCTTGTCCGTTTTGCTGACAAGAATAGGCATTGTTACAATGGATCTGCCAAAAAAAACGGAAACACGGATGCCATACTGAACGTCGTCCGTTTTTTTTGTTGTTTTTTTTCGGATCCGCAATTTGCGGACCGCAAAACACATACGGTCGTGTGAATGAAGCCTTAGGGTTAGATCAAGTTGCCTACCAAAATATCTACAAACGCCCGAGTCCATCGGTATAGATCCGTCACAGCGCCAGGACTTGGAAAGCCGTGACGTGAACAGGGCTTGAGACGTGGGATTTTAATAAATAAATGAGACGCACGTAGGTTTCTATTCCGGAAATCTGAAAGCCTGAGTATCACCGTGACCTTACGGGCTGGACAAAACCTTGGCTCGATGCCACGTCTAGCCCCATTTTTTTCACGCGTTTGGCACAGATGAGAACGTGAGGCAGCGGACGGGTTATTATCTAATCTATTGATATTGTTCCTAGTGTATTGTGCGAATAAACGTGATATCGACGTCTGGTCTCACTTACTGTACCATGTGCAAATGAATAAAGTAATTTCCTTTGGCATCCCGTTACGAAATCTGAACGCGCAATTGATCTGATGTCGAGGTTTCTAAGCCTTTCAGGCGATTTTCTAATTAATGTTACAGATGGAGCTCCAAGCTGCTGCAGTATGGTACCTAAATAATACATCATGTCTTGTGCCAGTTTATAGAAAAAAAAAATCGTCAAAGCCAATCTGAAGAGCTGGAGAAATAATATAAAGTGATTATAACCGCAACGTAGGATCGTAAAAACACACAGCACTCCGATTATGGAAGAATTACTGCTCGCTTATTAGGGTATTATTACTTTAAATAAATCATCACCATCTTTGCTTTAAAGGTTCTGATATAAATGTAAGTACAAAACCCACATATTACACGGACAGAGCCAAAAGGGCACATAAAAAAATGATTGTTCTCCTCCACCCCTCTCAGTAGGGGAACACAGGGGCGGACTAGCCATAGACCCTTAAAGGGGTTATCCCACGAATAATGTAAAAAATGAAAATCAGACATCATATAGGACATAACAAAGCTAGAACCAGCCCTGTACCTCACATGGATCCAGAGATCTCCACATTCATTGCTCTGCTAGATTTATATCAAGCTGACAGCTCAAGGGGAGTGTCTTTTCTGCTGAAGCTCAGGAGGCGTGTCCATGCTCTCCCTATCACAGCTAAGGGGACGTGTCCATGCTCTCCCTATCACAGCTCAGGAGGCGTGTCCATGATCTCCCTATCACAGCTAAGGGGGCGTGTCCATGCTCTCCCTATCACAGCTAAGGGGGCGTGTCCATGCTCTCCCTATCACAGCTCAGGAGGCAGCTGAATGATGAAACTGAGCATGTGCGGCCTTCTTAATGAATAGGTCAAAGAAATAAAAAATTAAGTGGTCCTATACAGATACATTTTATTGAATGACTCAGTGACTATACAACATTTTTAATTCCATGCAATTACAAAAGTATTCAGATTCAGGTGCTGGTTTGAAAACGGTAGAATATTTTTCATGGGACAACCCCTTTAAGGGAAATTTCCCGGTGGGCCACGCCCGAGCCCTTCTCACAGCCACCAGCCGGGTACATAACAATCCGATGCTCTAAGCATTATTTAATACTAGGAGGATCAGGAACATATGCACCTGGTCAACGGCTGCAGTTGCCCTCCTGAACTCAACTGTATCACTGTCCTCAGGATTGTGACAGTGGTGAAGGTGGCAGTATTATGTGCTGCACTGTGGTATCTGGTTCTGCTGGGGCAGTATTTTGTGCTGCACTGCGGTATTTGGTTCTGCGGGGGCAGTATTCTGTGCTGCACTGTGGTATTTGGTTCTGCTAGGGCGGTATTCTGTGCTGCACTGTGGTATTTGGTTCTGCTGGGGCAGTATACTGTGCTGCACTGTGGTATTTGATTCTGCTGGGGCAGTATTCTGTGCTGCACTGTAGTATCTGGTTCTGCTGGGGCAGTATTCTGTGCTGCACTGTGGTATCTGGTTCTGCTGGGGCAGTATTTTGTGCTGCACTGTAGTATCTGGTTCTGCTGGGCAGTATTCTGTGCTGCACTGTGGTATCTGGTTCTGCTGGGGCAGTATTTTGTGCTGCACTGTGGTATCTGGTTCTGCGGGGGCAGTATTCTGTGCTGCACTGTGGTATCTGGTTCTGCTGGGGCAGTATTCTGTGCTGCACTGTGGTATTTGGTTCTGCTGGGGCAGTATTCTGTGCTGCACTGTGGTATCTGGTTCTGCTGGGGCAGTATTTTGTGCTGCACTGTGGTATTTGGTTCTGCGGGGGCAGTATTCTGTGCTGCACTGTGGTATCTGGTTCTGCGGGGGCAGTATTCTGTGCTGCACTGTGGTATTTGCTTCTGCTGGGGCAGTATTTTGTGCTGCACTGTGGTATCTGGTTCTGCGGGGGCAGTATTCTGTGCTGCATTGTGGTATTTGGTTCTGCTGGGGCAGTATTCTGTGCTGCACTGTGGTATTTGGTTCTGCGGGGGCAGTATTTTGTGCTGCACTGTGGTATTTGGTTCTGCGGGGGCAGTATTCTGTGCTGCACTGTGGTATTTGGCTCTACTGGGGCAGTATTTAGTGCTGCACTGTGGTATCTGGTTCTGCTGGGGCAGTATTCTGTGCTGCACTGTGGTATTTGGTTCTGCTGGGGCAGTATTTTGTGCTGCACTGTGGTATCTGGTTCTGCGGGGACGGTATTCTGTGCTGCACTGTGGTATTTGGTTCTGCGGGGGCAGTATTCTGTGCTGCACTGTGGTATTTGGTTCTGCTGGGGCGGTATTTTGTGCTGCACTGTGGTATTTGGTTCTGCTGGGGTGGTATTTTGTGCTGCACTGTGGTATTTGGTTCTGCTGGGGCAGTATATTGTGCTGTACTGTGGTATCTGGTTCTGCTGGGGCAGTATTCTGTGCTACACTGTGGTATTTGGTTCTGCTGGGGCAGTATTCTGTGCTGCACTGTGGTATCTGGTTCTGCGGGGGCAGTATTCTATGCTGCACTGTGGTATTTGGTTCTGCTGGGGCAGTATTCTGTGCTGCACTGTGGTATTTGGTTCTGCTGGGGCAGTATTCTGTGCTGCACTGTGGTATTTGGTTCTGCTGGGGCAGTATTCTGTGCTGCACTGTGGTATCTGGTTCTGCGGGGGCAGTATATTGTGCTGTACTGTGGTATTTGGTTCTGCGGGGGCAGTATTCTATGCTGCACTGTGGTATTTGGTTCTGCGGGGGCAGTATATTGTGCTGTACTGTGGTATTTGGTTCTGCGGGGGCAGTATTCGGTGCTGCACTGTGGTATTTGCTTCTGTTATCCCTACTTCCTTGTGCTGCCCCCACTTTCTAATTTGGACCCGCCTATAACATGAGGCCTCTTTTAGTTTTTACCAGGGCCGTCCGCCCATGCTTACAGAGGACTCACAAGGCCTTATACATACACTGCAGATATGCCCAGTATTTTGCATCAGTATTTGTAGGCCAGAACCAGGCGTAGATCTTAAAGGGGTTTCCCAGACTTCTGATCTAGGTGTCTTATCTTCAGAGTTGGTCATAAATATCTGATCTGTGGGGTCCGACACCTGGCACATGCACCAAGGAGTTTATTCCCGGCAGCAGTTGGTCCCGGAACCACTACTCTCAATGGAACCAGAAGAACAGCTCCACTCAAAGTGTAGTGGCCGAGCGGGGTTACTGCAGCTCAGCTCCTATTCAAGTGTATGGGAGCTGAGCTGGAGAACCCTGGCATGGGCACACCACTTTGGGCACAGCTGCTCAACGTGGTAGTTCCAGGTCATCATGGGTGCGCCGGGTGTTAGACCCCCACAGATCAGATAGCGATGACCTATCCCTTTAAACAAAGGCGAAACATAATGGAAAGATTCATATTTATTCTCTTCTTTGCATCCACTCCTCAATACAGACTGTCAGACTGGTGACAAAACATCCCCTTTAATGATGCTGGTGACTAAACATCCCCTTTAATGATGCTGGTGAGACTGGTGACTAAACATCCCCTTTAATGATGCTGGTGAGACTGGGGACAAAACATCCCCTTTAATGATGCTGGTGAGACTGGGGACAAAACATCCCCTTTAATGATGCTGGTCAGACTGGTGACTAAACATCCCCTTTAATGATGCTGGTGAGACTGGGGACAAAACATCCCCTTTAATGATGCTGGTCAGACTGGTGACTAAACATCCCCTTTAATGATACTGGTGAGACTGGGGACAAAACATCCCCTTTAATGATGCTGGTGAGACTGGGGACAAAACATCCCCTTTAATGATGCTAGTCAGACTGGGGACAAAACATCCCCTTTAATGATGCTGGTGAGACTGGGGACAAAACATCCCCTTTAATGATGCTGGTGAGACTGGGGACAAAACATCCCCTTTAATGATGCTGGTCAGACTGGTGACTAAACATCCCCTTTAATGATGCTGGTGAGACTGGGGAGAAAACATCCCCTTTAATGATACTGGTCAGACTGGTGACTAAACATCCCCTTTAATGATGCTGGTAAGACTGGGGACAAAACATCCCCTTTAATGATACTGGTCAGACTGGGGACAAAACATCCCCTTTAATGATGCTGGTGAGACTGGGGACAAAACATCCCCTTTAATGATGCTGGTGAGACTGGGGACTAAACATCCCCTTTAATGATGCTGGTGAGACTGAGGACTAAACATCCCCTTTAATGATACTGGTGAGACTGAGGACTAAACATCCCCTTTAATGATGGTGGTGAGACTGGGGACTAAACTTCCCCTTTAATGATGCTGGTGAGACTGGGGACAAAACATCCCCTTTAATGATGCTGGTGAGACTGGGGACTAAACATCCCCTTTAATGATGCTGGTGAGACTGGGGACTAAACTTCCCCTTTAATGATGCTGGTGAGACTGGGGACTAAACATCCCCTTTAATGATGGTGGTGAGACTGGGGACTATACATCCCCTTTAATGATACTGGTCAGACTGGGGACTAAACATCCCCTTTAATGATACTGGTCAGACTGGGGACAAAACATCCCCTTTAATGATGGTGGTGAGACTGGGGACTATACATCCCCTTTAATGATGGTGGTGAGACTGGGGACTAAACATCCCCTTTAATGATACTGGTGAGACTGGGGACTAAACATCCCCTTTAATGATACTGGTCAGACTGGGGACTAAACATCCCCTTTAATGATACTGGTCAGACTGGGGACTAAACATCCCCTTTAATGATACTGGTGAGACTGGAGACTAAACATCCCCTTTAATGATACTGGTGAGACTGGGGACTAAACATCCCCTTTAATGATACTGGTCAGACTGGGGACTAAACATCCCCTTTAATGATACTGGTGAGACTGAGGACTAAACATCCCCTTTAATGATACTGGTGAGACTGGTGACTAAACATCCCCTTTAATGATACTGGTCAGACTGGGGACTAAACATCCCCTTTAATGATGCTGGTCAGACTGGGGACTAAACATCCCCTTTAATGATGCTGGTCAGACTGGGGACTAAACATCCCCTTTAATGATACTGGTGAGACTGGAGACTAAACATCCCCTTTAATGATACTGGTGAGACTGAGGACTAAACATCCCCTTTAATGATACTGGTGAGACTGAGGACAAAACATCCCCTTTAATGATACTGGTCAGACTGGGGACTAAACATCCACTTTAATGATGCTGGTCAGACTGGGGACTAAACATCCCCTTTAATGATACTGGTCAGACTGGGGACTAAACATCCCCTTTAATGATGCTGGTCAGACTGGGGACTATACATCCCCTTTAATGATACTGGTGAGACTGGAGACTAAACATCCCCTTTAATGATACTGGTGAGACTGAGGACTAAACATCCCCTTTAATGATACTGGTGAGACTGGGGACAAAACATCCCCTTTAATGATACTGGTCAGACTGGGGACTAAACATCCCCTTTAATGATACTGGTCAGACTGGGGACTAAACATCCCCTTTAATGATACTGGTCAGACTGGGGACTAAACATCCCCTTTAATGATACTGGCGAGACTGGTGACTAAACATCCCCTTTAATGATACTGGTGAGACTGGTGACTAAACATCCCCTTTAATGATATTGGTCAGACCGGGGACAAAACATCCCCTTTAAATGATACTGGTCAGACTGGCGACTAAACATCCCCTTTAATGATACTGGTCAGACTGGGGAATAAACATCCCCTTTAATGATGCTGGTGAGACTGGTGACTAAACATCCCCTTTAATGATACTGGTCAGACTGGGGACTAAACATCCCCTTTAATGATACTGGTCAGACTGGTGACTAAACATCCCCTTTAATGATACTGGTCAGACTGGTGACTAAACATCCCCTTTAATGATACTGGTCAGACTGGGGACAAAACATCTCCTTTAATGATGCTGGTGAGACTGGTGACTATACATCCCCTTTAATGATACTGGTGAGACTGGTGACTAAACATCCCCTTTAATGATGGTGGTGAGACTGGTGACTAAACATCCCCTTTAAGGATACTGGTCAGAATGGTGACTAAACATCCCCTTTAATGATACTGGTCAGAGTGGGGACTAAACATCCCCTTTAATGATACTGGTGACTAAACATCCCCTTTAATGATACTGGTGAGACTGGTGACTAAACATCCCCTTTAATGATACTGGTCAGAATGGTGACTAAACATCCCCTTTAATGATACTGGTCAGAATGGTGACTAAACATCCCCTTTAATGATACTGGTCAGACTGGGGACAAAACATCCCCTTTAATGATACTGGTGAGACTGGTATGTAGCACACTGGAGACAGTCAACAAACATACACAAAATGGATCTGGATAATTGACAAAAAAAATCATTCCAAAAATGTCTCACGTACGACGGAAAGAATGTATAGATTTCCATATGTACATACATTACAGGTCCCACATAAAGGTAACCATTGGCCCCAAAGACATTTAAAGAAGAACTCCCGCAAAAAAATGTTACTCTCTGTCCTGCTAGAAATGTACATGATGTAATCTGTAGTGAATGTCATTTTCTTACCAGTGTCTGTATTTGTGAATTATATCTCCCTGATGCTTCTCATCTGTGTCATGTGACCAGGAATCAGACTCACGAACTTACAGCATCTTATATGTGGACAGGAAGTCTAATTCTCTATGCATTCCTATGGGAGCCTCACTTTCAGTCTCATAGGAATGAATAGAGAAGTGACTGGCTTCCTGTCCTGGGTCAGTTGGAGATCAGGGAGTTGGTCACATGACCCAGCTACAATTAGAAGAGAGGGGATAACTGACAAATACAGTCTCTGATAAGATGATTGCATTCACTACAGATTACATCATGCACCTTTCTAACAGGTCAGAGAATAAACATTTTTGCGGGAGTTCTTCTTTAAGATCAACTTGAGCTAAATACCTGAAAGTGAAGAACTTGTCTTTAAAAAGCGAGATTGCAGCTCATCCCCACTGTAATACTGCAATACCAGACATAGCCTATTGCCAAGAGTGGCGCTATATCTGGAAAACACACTGGCCCCTTTTTCTAATCAAACACAAACTTCTTACACTTTTTCCGAAGAACACCTTTAGCAGATTTACTAGAATACTCCTCCAGGATTCTATATGAGACTGGCGGGGGGCCGACACCCCGAACCACCCCAGTTAGCGGTTTCCTTTCAGCTCTGGTATCTAAAGCACTGCTTTCATTCACTTCAATGGCACCAGCTCTGTCCACTGCACAGTATATGGAGCAGTTAAAGGGGTTGTCTGAGTTCAGAGTGAACCCGGACATACCCAGAATTCCACCCAGGCAGCCCGCCTGACAAGAGCATAAAATGCTCTGAAGCTCTCCTTTGCCCTGCGCTAAATCGCGAAGGGTAAAGGCATTTTGCCCAGTTCCGGGGGCGAACCGGGCTCTGCCAGGCGGAGGCTTCCGCCCAGCAGTGAGCCCGGTGACATCACCGACTCTGATGGGCAGGCTTTAGCCGATAAAATGGCTAGGGCAGTGCTAAAGCCGGCCCATCAGAGTCGGTGACGTCACCGAACTTACTGCCTCCGTCCGGCAGTGTGTGTTTATAAACAAAAGAGCCCTCGCCCTGCGAGATCTAGTGCAGAGCAAGGGAGGGCATTGGAGCGTGAAATGCTCCGATGCTGTTGTCAGGCGGGCTGTCTGGGTAAAATCCTGGGTATGTCAGGTTCAGCTCTAAACCCGGACAACCCCTTTAAGTTTCCAAACCAGAAATCCAAGGAAATAGCTGACTAGGGTGTCGGACCCCTGGGCAGCTGCAAGTGGTAATGCAGCTCAGTCCATTGCAGGACCCTTCACTGATACTGAAATGAGACAACCCCTTTAAGGAAGTGGCATTTATCATGTAGAGAAAGTTAATACAAGGCACTTACTAATGTATTGTGATTGTCCATATTGCCTCCTTCTCTGGCTGGATTCATTTTTCCATCCCATTATACACTTCTTGTTTCCATAGTTACAGACCACCCTGCAATCCATCAGTGGTGGTCGTGCTTGCACACTACAGGAAAAAGCATTGGCCTCTCTGGTGGCCGGGACCATGGGAGTGCACATAGGCTGGTGCTTTTTCCTATATTGTGCAAGCACGACCACCGCTGATGGATTGCAGGGTGGCCGTAACCATGGAAACGAGCTGTTTATAATGTGATGATAAAATGAATCAAGCCAGCAAAGGAGACAATATGGGTAATCACAATACATTAGTAAGTGCCTTGTAGTAACTTTCTCTACATGATAAATGCCACTTACTGAAGTGAGACGACCCCTTTAAGATGCACGTACACCTTCAAACGTTACCGGCCCAACACTCATCCCGCCATCGGCTATATCTACCGACTCCCCCATACGCATATACGCCCAGTTCAGCCAAGCGTGTATGTGTTAGGAGGAGAAAGCTGCTGCCGCGTCACCTCTGGTGGTAACTTTTCTCCCAGGAGTACAAAAAGACTGGGGCAAAAAAGTTGGATTTGCCCAATCCCTCTCTCCGCGAACATTAAATTCTGGGCCAGTCCCACCAGATTAATGTGACAATCAATGTACGATCCAATGAGGTCCCAACCCCCGCTATCAGCCGAATGTAGCGGCGTATAGAGCTTATCTACTGAATACTGCTGTACTCTGTGGTATGACTCTGCTGGCACAGATTCCAGGAATTAATAGGATCGGTAATTTAGAAAAACTAGGGTGTTACCGCACAGCGCGCCAGGAAGAGCACTGTATGTCAGGAGTGTCTGGATCAGGAGAAGCAAGTTGGTTTATTTATTTCTTTGTCTGATCCGAGGTCTGATTTACATTGGGGGTCTAATCTGTGGTCTGATTGGGGGTCAAAGCTGAGGTTTAATTAACACTGGGGTCTGATCTGAGGTCGAATTAACATTAGGGGTCTGATCTGAGGTCTGATTAACATTGGGGGTCTGATCTGAGGTCTGATTAACATTTGGGGTCTGATCTGAGGTCTGATTAACATTGGGGGTCTGATATGAGATCTGATTAACATTGGGGGTCTGATCTGAGGTCTGATTAACATTGGGGGTCTGATCTGAGGTCTGATTAACATTTGGGGTCTGATCTGAGGTCTGATTAACATTAGGGGTCTGATCTGACATCTGATTGGAGGTCAAAGCTGAGGTCTAATTAACACTAAGGGTCTGATCTGAGGTCTAATTAACATTGGGGGTCTGATCGGACATCTGATAGGAGGTCAAATCTGAGGTCTAATTAACACTGAGGGTCTGATCTAAGGTCTAATTAAAACTGAGGGTCTGATCTGAGGTCTGATTAACATTAGGGGGTCTGATCTGAGGTCTGATTAACATTGGGGGTCTGATCTGAAATCTGATTGGAAACAAAGCTGAGGTCTAATTAACACTGATGGTCTGATCTGAGGTCTAGTTAACACTAAGGGTCTGATCTGAGGTCTAATTAATACTGATGGTCTGATCTGAGGTCTAATTAAGATTGGGGGTCTGATCTGACATCTGATTGGAGGTCAAAGCTGAGGTCTAATTAACACTGAGGGTCTGATCTGAGGTCTAATTAATACTGAGGGTCTGATCTGAGGTCTGAATAACATTGGGGGTCTGATCTGAGGTCTGAATAACATTGGGGGTCTGATCTGAGGTCTGATTAACATTAGGGGTCTGACCTGACATCTGATTGGAAACAAAGCTGAGGTCTAATTAACACTGAGGGTCTGATCTGAGGTCTAATTAACACTGAGGGTCTGATCTGAGGTCTAATTAACACTGAGGGACTGATCTGAGGTCTGATTAACATTGGAGGTCTGTTCTGTGGTCTGATTAACATTGGGGGTCTGATCTGAGGTCTGATTGGGGATTTGATTGGGGGTCAGTAACACAGAGGGTCTGATCTGAGGTCTAATTAATACTGAGGGTCTGATCTGAGATCTGATTGAGGGTCCGAGCTGAGATCTGACTGGGGGTCAGTAACACTGGGGGTCTGGATCTCTCACTCAAACACTGCAAGGAATCGAAAGGGTGAAAATAAAAATAAGAAGAAAAAGGCACAAAGAGTGTCTAGTAAAAAAACATAATCAGCAGGGAATATGCAAATAAAAGTGATTCTGGATTTAAAAGGTCACCGCCATGTCGTTGCAAAGTGACCGAATGACAGCAAAGTACCCGCTCAGAATAATTGTCTCACCGGGAAACAGAGCAACTCAGTGACAATGATGAGACACGTTCGACAAGCACTGTTCTAATGGCAGCGGGAACAATAATTGAGGCACGACTGTCCTATGAGCTTCGTCACTCAGAGGAGAGGGTGATTCAGTCCTTTCAAATAAAAGCTAATAAGTAAGGCTCAGATGTTTATTAGGCTTTTTTAGACAGATAAAAAGGCAAAACCAAAGAAAGCCTGACTGATCCTGTTCTATTATACTGCAATGTAAAGAAAAAGTTTTCTATTCCTTTCCCATGAGGGATCCTGTTTTCCCAGTTTGTCTTCTCCTCTCCACTGCATATAGGAACTGGAAGTTTGTAGAAACAAGCGTAAAGGCTTAAAGGGGTTGTCCTGCGGTATTTATATATATATATATATATATATATATATATATATATATATATATAGTTTAGGTGGTTAAAGGGGTTGTCATATATGTGTGTGTGTGTATATATATATATATATATATATATATAACCTATACATACACTATATGTTTCGCCCTATAAGACGCACTCTCCCCCCCCCCCCAAAGTGATAGCACATCTTATAGGAAGAATACTAATCAGCCCTTCCATTATGGAAGCACTCATTAGTACAGTAGGACTGGGGAGCGGTGAATACAGCACTCCTTGTGCCGGCTCTGTACTCACTGCTCTATGGTCTTCGTCTGCTGGCACCACATTCTGTTCTGCAACCTGCGCACATCGTAAGGACTTAGGTGCGGCATCAGGTCACAGGACTAGGGATGAGCGAACCTAAGGAAGTTCGGGTTTGCCGGGTTCGGCCGAACTTCAGATCAAAGTTCGGGTTCGGGACCCGAACTTGACCCGAACTTCATCCCGAACCCGGACCCCATTCAAATCAATGGGGACCCGAACTTCCCTTTATTATTTTCCATTATAACATGGTTATAACGGAAAATAATAGCATTCTTAAGGTAGAATGCTAAATAAAATGGCCTTCTAGGGGTTAAAAATAATTTAAAAAAACTCACCTTGTCCACTTGATCGTGCAGCCGGTGTCTTCCTTCTTCTTTTTCATTCAGGACCTGCAAAAGGACCTGGGGTGACATCATCACGCTTATTACGTGGTGAGCGCGTTGACGTCACCGCAGGTCCTTTTGCAGGTCCTGAAAGAAGAAGGAAGACACCGGCTGCGCGATCAAGTGGACAAGGTGAGGTTTTTTTATTATTTTTAACCCCTAGAAGGCCATTTTATTTAGCATTCTGCCTTAAGAATGCTATTATTTTCCGTTTTAACCATGTTTATAATTACCCGAACACCGAACTCGAACCCAAACTTTTGTGAAAAACCTTACACAGGACAGCACGGCAGGAAGAGTGCTGGATCTCAGGAGCGGCGGCGCCCAGAACAAGATGGGTGAGTTGTTTTTTTGTTTTTTTTAACGTCTGATCTGAAGTCTGATTAAAGAAGAACTCCCGCAAAAATTTTTATTCTCTGACCTGTTAGAAAAGTGCATGATATAATCTGTAGTGATTGTCATTTCCTTATCAGTGACTGTTTCTGTGAGTAAAAACCTCTCTTCTTATTGTAGCTGGGTCATGTGACCAACTCCCTGACCTTCAACTGACCCAGGACAGAAAGCCAGTAACTGCTGTATTCATTCCTATGGGAGCCTCACTTTCAGTCTCATAGGAATACATAGAGAATTAGACTTCCTGTCCACACATAAGTCTATGTGTGAGTTGGTGGGTCTAATTGCTGGTCATATGACACAGGTAAGAAACTTCAGGATGATATAAGCCAAAAATTCAGACACTGGTAAGAAAATGACATTCACTACAGATTATATCATGTACATTTCTAGCAGGACATGGAATAAAATTTTTGTCGGGAGTTCTTCTTTAACATTGCCAGGTTACCATATTCAGATATCCATAGCTCACCCTGGATTATACGTCTGTTTCCAGCTTTTTATTGCTCCCCAGTTCGGTATAACACGGACTCACAAAGAAAATCGTATCAAGCGTATTTGCGAGATCTGAGTGAAAGGATGCCGCATATCATTTTCATCTCTTACGCTCTGCTCACAAAACCTCAGCGATGTTACATGCCTCCTTATTGCCTAGTAGCAGGCGCTCAATGACACTGGAAATTATGGAGAATGACAGAACAATGGCCGCGTGACCTGTATGGTATTCCCACAGTAAAATACAAAAGTATGATTTTCCCTTCTTCATTTGGAAGGGGTGGGGGGATGAGCACATGAAAAGTGTATGTGAGGTCAGACCGTCAATCACTTACCCCCGCTGCAAAGCCCAAACTTCCATCCAGGATACGTCTCTGCGGAAAACATAAGGACAATATAAATAAGTAGATACTGTGAACACCATCAAATAATCACAAGCTTTATACTTGACCTATGGTAATAAGGTGACACCAGATTTTCTGTACCCTACCGCACCAAGGGGGTCACTTACTATACTGAATTACGCCTAAATTAGGCGTATTTCAGGCACAGATGCATCGCAATCTGCGACATTGCCCCGCTCACGCCAGGTCTAAAATCGTGACCGTGGGTCGGGAAGAGGCCAGGCCGGCAGACCCGTCCCATTTATCGTTTTCTGCGCCAGTTTCAGTCGTAGAAAAAGGTCTAAATGTAAGACAGCAAGGAAGCGGTCTTACCTTTAGAAGTGACTCTGGATGCGCCAAGATTATGGACAGGCCGACGCCTCTTCATAACGTCGGCAGATTCACCGCCAGCTATGGGGCTTTATTAAGACTGGTGTCTAAAACGCCACTCTTCATAAATGTGCCCCCAAATCTTTTCTACGACGACTAAATGTTTCACATTGACTGAGATTTTAACAACTTCCTGTTTCTGTCTCAACAGCCATTTCCTGCTAGGACGGGAACAGGAAGTGAAGTGCAGCAGGGATCCGGACACTGTCAAAATATCAATAGCGGGGGTTTGGTGAGGTTCCAATCGCAGAGAGTTATAGAAGGAGATCGTTAATCTCTTACAGTAGTGCAGGCTCAGGCTTTTTTCCTCTAGGGTAAAAAAAATTCCAAGCATAATTGTGGGTTTTTTTTTCAGTGTGTTTTTTCTGCTGTTTTTGATGCATTTTTTTTACACAGCTTTTTGTAACCAGTTGGCGTTTACTTTAATATAAAACTTCATTTGCTCATGGATTTTTGTGTGCCAGAACCACACCGCAGGCATATAGGGAGCATTTGTTTTTTTTTGTTTTCTTTAAAGGGTTTCTGTCACCAGTTTTTTCGGTATGAATCAGGCTGACATTAGAGATGTGCTAATGTTACCTGATTCCAAATGTATATCTGTTTTATTTACTGGTGCCCCCATTTTTATATAAAATGAACTTTTATTTTATGCTACTAAGGCCTCTAGGTGCAAGGGGCGTTACCCCTGCTCCTAGAGGCTCTGTTGATTGACAGGACCAGGCAGAGAAGAAACACTCCATTCACCATAGCTTTCAAGGATCTTCAATGATGTCATGACCATGTGATCAGTCACATGGGTTAGGAGGAGACAGGCTGTTTGTGTGATCCTAACCATGTGACTGATCACATGGTCATGACATCATTGAAGGTCCTTGCAAGCTATGATGAATGGAGTGTTTCTTCTCTTCCTGGTCCTGTCAATCAACAGAGCCTCTAGGAGCAGGGGTAACGCCCCTTGCACCTAGAGGCATTATTAGCATAAAATAAAAGTTCATTTTATATAAAAATGGGGGCACCAGTAAATAAAACAGATATATATTTGGAATCAGGTGACATTAGCACATCTCTAATGTCAGCCTGATTCATACCGAAAAAACTGGTGACAGAAACCCTTTAAGCTTCCCACTCATTTCAATGGGAGATTCAATTAAGGTTCCACCCCAAGATAGGACATGCTGCTTCTTTTTTCCCCATGGAATAAAAAGAAAGTACTGCTTCCCGTTGAAATGGGAGGAAACGCACCAAAATCAGCGCCAAAAAACTCTGTCCTTATGACAGATTTTGAAAATCAACCTACAAAATTCAGTGTGGAATCCACACTTTTTTTTAGTTTTTTTTTTTGTGCATTTTTCATAAGGTTTACGATGCATTTTTGATGATTTTTTTTTTTACGCTTTTTTTATCCAATGGGTTTTTACCTCAATATAAAACTGCATTTTCAGCTTGTAGTTTTTGGAGCGGGTCCATGCCAAAAACCGAAGAGAAAATTCACAAAAAACGCATGGACATGTAGAGAGGTGGAGTTTTTTATGCTTTTTATGCTTTCAATTCATTTCAATGGGAGATTCAGAGCAGATTCCACCCCAAGATGGAAAAAAAAGGCAAACGTTGCTTCCCATTGAAATAATGGGGGACTGTTTTGAGGCGGTTTTCTTTTAGACGATTTTGAGGCGGAAGCGTGCCGAAATCAAAGCCAAAAAACTCAGTGTAAACTAGCACTAATGGTTTGCATAGGGCAATAACCACAACCAGACAAGACCATGAGATTTTGAGAGTAATGCTTCTGAGTTTTACCAGCAAAATCGTGTAGATATTGGCCACCATTACTGGGGCGATATCTTTCATGTCGCCATGTTGTGTGTCTAAAACACTCCATCGATCAGATGGCACGTGATCAAACAATCTTTTATGTGAGCAAGATGGTCGGCAGCTCATCTCAGCTCAGTGTAGTCAGGGATGTGCTACCAAGATAAAATAAAGTGTAAGAGGGAAAAACAATCGTAGTAACGATCATTCATCCCCCATACCGTTTTGATTGACCCGTATAAAGGCTGTTTCAATGAGCCACAATTGGCTTATTTCCAAACTGGTGCTTGTTAAAAACCCTGAATCAGGCCCCTCTAAAAAGACCCTCAGCAGACGAATTACGGTAAAATTGCTGGAAGTGTTCACACAGAAAAAAAAAAATTGACCTCGCTACCAGCAAAATCCAACATGGTAACAACAGAAGCACTGAAGTCATCTTGTGCTAACCACCCAATTTTACATTGACCCTTGGAGACACCTAAGCCACTAGACTAGACTAGACAATAGTCCAAAAACAACCAGATAAAATTGTAAAATAAAAATATAATAAAATAAAAATTCAACTAAATCCTGGACCCATTGCAAATGTACTCCACTCTCTCTGTTCTGCAGCATCAGATCTGAAACGTACGAAGCGGAGATATCAGCTTCCGAAAGCATTAGCCTCATGGGGGTTAATGAAACGTCATACTATAGTTCATAAGCCGGAGTGTAAGAAAGAAAATTAGTCACCGACGTCAAATGGATTATTTTCTGTCAGTCACTCTCTGCTTGGCCTTGTCAACTTCTATCAGAACAATGCCGACTTCAGATCTCGGGAGACAAGAGGCATCTTCTCTGTACGTCTTGTGGACGAGTCAACCCCCCCTTCTCTACGAGTCTCTTGGAGGCAGTGGAATTTATTAATTCTGCCGGCGGATGCGAGACCGACAAGAAATCATAAACTACGACACCGTACAGCGAGGCTGGTCACAATGTCTGACCACAGCTTATTAGCCGTGTCAGGTCTCTCCTCCTAATCCTTTACAGGAAAGCAGAAAGCAAAATTCACAGCAAGTACCGTGTGAGTGTCTCCGTTAAGGAACTGCAGCAAAAATGAGCAAGTGACTATGAGAGATAGAAACCCTCATGGACCGAGAAAGTCCCTTTCTAGCAAAGCAACCAGTTCTGGAAAGAGGTTCACCTGATGGTTCTCAAATGAGAACCAGCACAAGTTGCATCAAAAGATGCCCACACACCTTCAATGGCTGCCCAAATGCTCACTTGGCAGACACCTTTTCCTCTAAACTACCCGATGCACATGCATGTTTGGTTCAGTTGAGCATGCACGTGTTCTCAAGAGGGAGAGATGATACAGCCTCTGCCAGACTTCTCAACACAACTCAAATTGAAATCCGAAATTTGATCCTTCTGTCCACAGACAATCTGTGGGAGGAGAGTAGGGTGGCGCCCATATATCAGATTATCAGTCGGTCGCCTCTATCGAAATCAATAAAGACCAGTTAATTTCTTAAAGAGGACCTGTCACCGCACCTGACATGCCTGTTTTAATTTATTCATGTATTCCCCATGTAATAACAATTCTGGATCATCTATTCTTATGGCTCTATGTTGTGCCGTTCCTTTATTACTTCTACTAGAAGTTAGGAATGAATTGCTAGCAGTCTGCAGTAAGGGTACAGAGGGGAGGTGACCAGTTGGCAGTGTGTACCTGCACAGAAAGACTCTATCCAATCAGTGCTGCCATTTTCAGACAGTGCAGGTACACACCCACAACTGGTTACATCCCCTCTGTACCATTACTGCAGACTGCTAGCAATTCATTAATAACTTCTAGTAGAAATAATAAAGGGATGGCACAACATAGAGACATAACAATAGATGCTCCAGAATTGTTATTACATGGGGAATGCATGAAGCTATTAAAACAGGCATGTCAGGAGTGGTGAAAGGTCCTCTTTAAAATTGGATTCAGGTCTGATTCGAGTCTGAATAAATTCGACCCAAACACAAGTGGCACAATTGCCAGGAAAAGTCTCTCTCCTGAATCAAATCACACAAAGTTCAGGTTTGTTAAAATCAGAACTTTTTTGAAAAATTAGATTTTATTCAATTTTAGGATCAATTTGATCATCTCTGGCCAACAATAATGTTATGTGCACAGTGGCCTTAGGGAATCTCCTCGAGTCAACCGGTAATCAGCTCTGTACTGAAGAGAGCCAAGAACCCCTCGAAACGGGGATATAAGATGGGTCGCTCTTCCTTCTGAAGTCTCTGGTTTGCCTGATATAAGCTAATTTGCATACATTATTCCCATGAAGCATTGCCTTAAAATAAGTATCCATATGGCAGCGGAGTCTCTTCCTTAAAGAGGACCTTTCACCGCTCCTGACATTAATGATTTAATAGCTTCATGCATTCCCCATGTAATAACAATTCTGGATCATCTATTCTTATGGCTCTATGTTGTGCCATTCCTTTATTATTTCTACTAGAAGTTATGGATGAATTTCTAGCAGTCTGCAGTAAGGGTACAGAGGGGAGGTAACCAGTTGGGGGTGTACCTGCACAGTCTGAAAATGGCAGAACTGATTGGATAGAGTCAGACTGTGCAGGTACACCCCCAACTGGTTACCTCCCCTCTGTACCCTTACTGCAGACTGATAGTAATTCATTCATAACTTCTAGTGCAAATAATAAAGGAATGGCACAACATAGAGACATAAGAATAGATGTTCCAGAATTGTTGCATGAAGCTATTAAAACAGGCATGTCAGGAGTGGTGAAAGGTCCTCTGTAAAGGGGCTGTCCAGTTTCAAGAGGATCAGCCTGTAATGACGATAATAATAATGTACTTACCTGGCAGATTCTGCACCACCACTCCAGTTCTTCCAGCCGGACTTTATTTACCCAGCTGCAGCAGTGATGCCACACCGCCAATCCATGATCACTGCAGCCAATCACTGCCCTCTGCTTAGGTCACTGATCGGCTGCAGCAGTCACGTGTTGTTGACATGATATTACCGCTACAGCTGGGTAGATAAAGCCTGGCAAGGAGAACTGGAGCGGTGGTAAGTAGGTAAGTACTTATCGGATCTTTATTGCAGGCTGATTACAAGGACTGTCCAGTTCTGGAAAACCCCTTGAGGAACCCCTCCTGCGGCCTCCATTTATTTATACTGAGGATGGACTGCGTATGTGCTAGTTCCCCTGTCCATCTCCAGTACAAGGGAATGGAAGCCACTAATGGATGGGCTCCTCTATCACACATGGGCATGTAATACACACACACAGTGCACACAGGTATGTCTGGGATGTGACATGTAATACAGACACACAGTGCACACAGGTATGTCTGGGATGTGACATGTAATACAGACACACGGTGCACACAGGTATGTCTGGGATGTGACATGTAATACACACCACAGTGCACACAGGTATGTCTGGGATGTGACATGTAATACAGACACAGTGCACACAGGTATGTCTGGGGATGTGACATGTAATACAGACACAGTGCACACAGGTAATGTCTGGGATGTGACATGTAATACACACACACAGTGCACACAGGTATGTCTGGGATGTGACATGTAATACACACACAGTGCACACAGGTGTGTCTGGGATGTGACATGTAATACAGACACAGTGCACACACAGGTATGTCTGGGATGTGACATGTAATACAGACACACAGTGCACACAGGTATGTCTGGGATGTGACATGTAATACACACAGTGCACACAGGTATGTCAGGGATGTGACATGTAATACAGACACACAGTGCACACAGGTATGTCTGGGATGTGACATGTAATACAGACACACAGTGCACACAGATATGTCTGGGATATGACATGTAATACACACAGTGCACACAGGTATATCTGGGATGTGACATGTAATTGTCACGAGTAGGCCTGCGTCTGGAATCAGACGTTCTGCACGGCTTTCGAAGTGACATATTGGACAGGCTTTCCCTTTGTTTGTGTGCTCTTCACCACACCTCTTCCCCTCAGCTGTTGCCGCTTGGCAATCAGCTTTCCCCTATTTACTCCTTCCTCTCCCAGTAGCCCTTGCGGTTTATAGCTTCTACCTACTGGGTTCAGAATGGTGTGGATCTCGGCTGAGATCCTGTTGCTGAGTTCGGCCTAAGTTAAGTTTTCTTTCTTCATTTGTTGTTTTCCTGTTGGAGTCTCCTGTTCCTCCTTACGCTTGGAGGAACGGGTGTACTCTCTGGTGTCACTAGCCTGCAGGGGCTCCTAGGGTGTATTTAGATTAGGTTCCTGTGTATGAACATTCCTACCATCCAGGATTGTTCATACTGGTAGCCAGCTAGGGCCTAGTCTTAGGGTCCTCTGCAGGAGGTGACCAGTTCCCTGGTTTTGTCTGTCCCCATCCCTCATACGCTCGGTGTGGCTTTTCCCCCCACACCCGAGCGTGACATTATAAACCGCCACTAACAAAATTTATGTCATTTTTGTGCTGACATGGATGCTATTGCTACACTGGCTGAACGGCTGCAGGGACTCAGCGTTGGAGGTGGCTGACATCCGCAACCAGATTCAGAGACCACAGGCTGGTGTTCTGGGGGTGCTGAGTGTCAGGCCTGTTGGAGCCTAAGGTCCCCCTCCCGGATAGATTTTCTGGGGAATGTGATATTTTGTTCTATTTAGGGAGGTGTGCAAATTGTATTTCAGACTGCGTCCATTCTTCTGGTAATGAGGAACAGAAGGTTGGTGTGGTCATCTCGCTGCTTAAAGGGGATGCGCAGTCATGGGCTTTTCTCTACCGGCCGGATCGCTGTCTCCTCCGGTCGGTAGATGAATTTTCAAGACCCTAGGGATTATCTATGATGACCCGGATCGTATCTCCCTGGCGGAGACCCAGATACGTAACCTTTGTCAGGGTGAGCGCGGTTGAGACTTATGCTCTGAGTTTCGAGGTGGGCGACCAATACTGAATGGAACGATCCGGCTTTACGTAGCCAATTCTGTCAAGGTTTGTCTGAAAGGCTAAAGGACGCTTTGGCCTTTCAGGAAACTCCTGTGTCTTTGGAGGGCCGCTATGTCTCTTGCTGTGCGCATGGATAGGCGCCTGAGAGAGCGATTAGGGGCCCCGCTCTCAGGACGTACTATCTCATTAGTGTACGGCTTCCTATGACACTTTGGGTGAATATTCCCCTAGGTTGATGTCTGGGGATGAACTATGCAATTAGGGGGAGCACTCCTGTAGCCACCCGCAATCATCTTAGTATAAAAAGGGTGTGTGTTTCTTCTGTGGTCAGAAAGGACATTTTTATCAATGTATGTCCATGCTTCCTGTCTCTAAAAGAGAGAAAGGAAAAGGGGGCGTTGAATTCTCATCTCACTCTTGGGGGGTGGTAGGGAGACTGAAGATGCGCATTTGTCTTCATCCTGTAGTACCCGTTTTCTCCTGACTGCGAGGTGGCGCTAGAGTCAAAAGTTGTGAAATTGAGGTGTTTATTGACAGCGGGCAGGGGTGAACTTGATTGATGCTCAGTTTGTCCATATGCATGGATTGTCGCCAAGTTCTTTGGATAAGAGGATTTCTGTGTTCGCATTGATTCTGCACCTCTCTCTCAGAAGTGTTTTGTCTCAGATGGTGCATGATATCAAATAAGAGTGGGTGAATTTCATCAGGAGCTTATTTCATGTTTTGTGTTGGAAGGTCTTCCTGCCCTGTGGTTCTGGGTTACCGTGGTTAGCAAACATATCCGTCCATTGACTGGCATACTAGACAAATTGGGCGATTATTGTGTTGACAATTGCCTTAATACATCTTTTTCTGCTTTAACACTAAGACTCTTCCTTCTTTTATATCGGATTTCTCTGATGTATTTTCTGAAGGTGGAT